>RXPK01000883.1:0-124961 GCA_004143645.1 Protaetia brevitarsis | reverse complement strand
ACAAATCTGTCTTTTGTTTGATAAAGGATTTGCATCGTCCTTTTTAATTGTAGATTCCTGCAGTTTTTTATTTCGTCCAGGACCTTAAGTCCATGGTTTATTTTTTTACTGCAATTTGTAACAAATGTTTTTTTTTTTTCTTTTATAAAAATAAAATTTAATGCTTGTAAATGTCATTCTAAATTTCTATTCTTTTATTTTGAATCAACCATTTCAATCTTTGGGGATTTTTAAGAAAGTAAATTTTTCAAACGCCCACATTTTACTTTTCATGATAGGTTTTATTGTGAGGGAAACCCTGAAGTTAATTAGTCTTTTGCGCCCTTTTAAATTTTTATCCGCTGAGCTAGTAAATTTAAATTTTCACTTTTTGTCATTTTCAATTTCACTTTGCATTTATGCTTGTACCATCAGTACACAGCAGTATGTATATAATATATGCACTTTGCATATAATCCGGTCTCTAGTTATGACAATATAGCATGTGTTCCTGAAGAAGGCGGTAGTGTTATCGACCTAAATTACAACGCAAGAGCTGTAGAGTTTCGGAAAAGTGGTAAATCCAAGTGATTATAATTCATTCAATTAAATATTCATTTAAAGGGAATATTCGAAATCCCATAAATTGAAGCATAATACATGTTTCAACTAATTAAGAGAATTTGGTTAATTTGACTTTGGTTTAGATTTTAGTTATCATGAATAAATTATTTCAACAATTATTTTTTCACGTTTCGCGCTACGTTTCAAAGGGTTGGGTTGAACTCTTGGTAGGTTTATTATAATATAATTTTGGTTAGCTCAAGTTACAGTTAAATATTAGAATGGGTACTGATGTTGCTTTATTTGTTTTCGGTTCAATAGAAAACTTCATCCATCCTTCTGCTGCTAGAATAAGCAAATTCATTATGTGTGAAGAAGGAACGTGGAGGCAGCCTCTTCCAAACTTAGGGTGATAATAATTGAAGGGTGCACGGGAATAACGATCAAAGTCCATTTTTTGTGAAAATGAGATAAGGGTGCCATTTTGTAGGAAATTCTGAGTATTATAATAATGCGCGTTCAAACTGTTTCAAAAACGGTCGTAGTCCGTAGAAATCAAAGTTGCTATAATGTAGTTTTGTTTTGAACCTTTAAGTCGCAAACTTTAAAATTAATTTATCTCTTAATGTATGAATACGGACTTTGATCGTTACTCCCGTGCACCCTTCAATTCTATAGAATACCTATTACGGCGATGCAGTGTGTGACGTGTACGTATTTGTTTATCACTTTTTTTAGAGCCACATTAATGGCCAAAAATCTCTGATAAGTTGGCTTTAACATCCAGTCTAATTTTTGATTATTGCCATTATTTTTTCTGGGATGTGCGTCCGTCATTCGAAAAAGCATCTTTTTAAATCGTTTGTACTTCAACCAAACCGGAAGTAGAGACAATTGAAAATATATCGAAAAGAGAAATTTTGCTAATTTTTGAGATATCGCAACACGGCCAACGCTATTCGAAAGAGCATCGTTTGTACCCGTTTGCACCTCCTTTTAAATGGTTTATACTTCAACCAAACCGGAAGTAGAGACATTTTGAAAAATATGTCGAGTGGGAAATTTCATTAAGTTTTTCGATTTTCTTCCGAATAGCGTTGGCCACTTTGCGATATCACGAAAATTAACGAAACTTCCTACTCAACATATTTTTCGTTGGCCCGTTTTGCGATATTTAAAAAATTAGCGAAATTTCTCTTTTCGACATATTTTCAATTGTCCCTACTTCCTGTTTGGTTGAAGTACAAATGATTTAAAAGATGCTCTTTCGAATGACGTTGTCCATTTTTGAATATCTTGTACTTGCTAGATGTTTTTTTTTAGCTTTTTCTATTTTTTTAAACTTTGAGGTACAAACGAAACCGAAGGTGGTACAAACAGGTACTAATGAAGTACAATCGGACTGTATTATACAGGCTGATTCTCAATATATGCTACAAACTTTAAGCGCTGCTTTCCTGGGGTTATTTTGATCATAAAAGTTCATAAGAAAATATGTCCAAAATCGCTTAGTTCTAAAGTTGTACAATGTTCAATAGTAAGTTAGCATAATTAATGTTTTTATTATAATTAACAAAATAATTAGTAAAACAAAATTAACTTATACTAGTCGTTGAAAATGACCGCACCCAACTGCAATACAAGCTTCTATCCTCCGTCGTATTGACTGGCGAGTCCGTTCTAAAATACCAGGGGTATTTCGAATTGTTTGAAAAGCTGCAATAATACGATTTCTCAGTTCATCGACATTTTCAATGGGAGTCGTATAAACTAATGATTTAAGGTAACCCCAGAGAAAAAAGTCCAAAGAATTTAAGTCTGGAGAACGAGGAGGCCTCAGCTGTGGACCTCTCCGTCCTATCCACCGATCTGGATACGTATTGTCCAAACACTCGCGGGCAACTAAACCAAAATACGCTGGAGCACCGTCATGCATAAAATATATTTGTATTTTAATCATCTTAATTGCAACGGAACTTCTTCCAGCAGTAGTGGTAGCTCCTCTTCAAGAAAATTGCAGTATACCTCGCCATTTAACCGCATCGGTAAAAAATGTGGACATATCAAGTGATCTCCAACAATTCCGGCCCATACATTGACAGAGAATTGATGTTGATGGCGGGCATTCACTAGTTCGTGCGGATTTTCTTCGGCCCATATGTGATTATTATGAAAATTAGTAATGGCGTTTCTAGAGAAAGTAGCCTCGTCGGTGAAGAATATTTGAGCCAAATAGTCAGGATTTTGTGCGGTTTTGTGTTGCATCCATTGACAAAAAGCCACTCTTTACGGAAAATCTGCCGGCAAAGGTACCTGCACCCGTTGAATGTGATATGGATACAACAGTTGATCTTTCATATTCTCCAAACTGTGGTCCGACTAATGTTTAAAGCAAACGCATTTTTCTGGTGCTTGTAGTAGGATGTTTCTCAATTTCATTTAGTACCATTTCTTCAACTTGTGGAGTTCTCACTGTAGATGGGCACCCGTTATCAGTCGTCCGTTTTTTAAAATTGCCCGTTTCACTAAGACGTTGGTGAAGACGGACAAATATTGAATGATGCGGGATGATACGGTTCGGGTATCGTTCTTCATAAAGACGTCTAGCAGCACGCGAATTTCCATTGGCAAGACCGTAAACGAAATGCATATATATTGACAACTATTACAACTATTGACAAATATTGAAATGACAAATAACAATTCCCTCTCAACACAATAGTTTTTAAAGAACTAACTGTGATATTATATCGTGTTAGTCATACTTCATAATTTATTATTAAGCATTCAGTAACTTTAAAATCAAACCGTTTGGTATATATACTCATATGAACTTTTATGATCAAAATAACCTCAGGAATCAGCTCTTAAAGTTTGTCGCATATATTGAGAATCACCCTGTATACATTTTTTTTTTTAGGCAAGTTGCTTGCCAAGTTCACACCCGCTCTAAGCGCTCAGTTCGAATTCCTATCAGAGCAAATATTTGATTCGCTGTACCTATCCCATTTCAATTTAACTGCATTAATAATTCCTCTAACTTAATTAATACATACCACACATAAATAAACTAGCACTTCTTCTACCTCCTCTTTGCGTTCTAACGCCATGCAAAGAATTTTAAGTTATCTCAGCCTCTTAACATCACAATGATACGTACGTGTAACTTTATAATTACACAGACGCCGCTTAAAAGCCAAAGTATGTTAAAAATGTCGGCGAGAACTATTGTTCCGCGCCAAGCCGAGCGTAAACTTCCCCACGGCGTTAATTCCATTCGGAAAACTTGAGCTCAATGTTACGCTGATGCCGAAAGAAGAAAGTTCCCGTACGCAGAGAGGGCGCCACAGTCGCCCCATGTAATAACGTTCTGCTCTGCGGCCGTGTATTCAACGTAGGCGGTGCGTGTGCAACACGATGGAAGGTTGTTTTTCTTGACAAATGATGACGGTACGAAGCCGGCGTCGTTTGCTCTTACCAGAATTAATCGGCCGCCTAGTACGGCGCGCCCTACGAAATGGGACGTTGTAAATTTTTCGAGCTATTTTTTTTTTTTTCGTTGCGTAGTTGTTGTTGTTGTTGTTTTGAGAGGGAGTTCTGAGGGAATCATTCGCAGACGCACATCTGGCGAATTCGTTTGTTTTTTTCCTGGTGAGTAATTGCTGCTGAAAAACAGAGTTCGTAAAGTTTAAATTATTTACGTGGCGGCGTCATGCGTAGGGTGTAATGGTGTTACTTTTTTCATTTTATTTTTGAAGTGAATCAAAAGAACTCCAATATAACGACGAAATGTTATCTTCAGATAAATTATACAATATCGCCTCGTGAACATTTACAAATAGATATTAAACTTATGCATAAAAACTCGCCGTATTTGTCACAACCACCGCCCTTTCCTCCTGCACGCAGTCTTCTAAACAAACTACAAGCGGCAGCACTAATCTGGCACACATTGATGAATATAGATCTCCGCTGATATCAGTTATTTCTTCCCACCTCGGCCTTTGACTGTCTTGGGTGTAGCGGTAGCTATGGCAGCAATAAATGATCTCACAAATAAAATAAAAACCCACGTAGAAAAAACTCAACACTCCCTGTTGGTAGATCACTCAGACAACGAATGGCAAATAAAACAACATATCAACAGCGACATAAAAGATACGAAAAAGAAACTGTTTTACGTGACAGCACAATAACAATAAACAAGAACAAAACAGAATACATGGTTTTTATAAGGAAACGGTAGTCACTAGAGTGGTCATATGTGTCTGCTTACACGGGCCGCACTCACCTCGCGCTATGCAGAACGTTTAGCTATAGTATATCTTCAAGCCAGTAAAATCACTCCCTGCGATTCGTGTTTTAGTAGTGCTGCGAATCGAAACCGGCTTTTTGTGAAACCGGTTTTGAATGTGACGATTAATCGCCTTCAAAACAGAAACCGTAATGGGTTTTTAAAACTGGGTTTGGAAATTTGTTTTGAAAAGGTTACAATTTTTTACAATGACATATAGCGAGATTTAATATTCATATAGGTACCTAATTTTGAGAGATATAGAGTTGTAACTTATTTAATGGACATTATGCCGATTTCAGATGTAATTGTGGATAACGTCTGTTTAAAACAATAATATTTGGTGTGTGTCAAGATAGAACAGGCATTTATTGCATATTAACAGTATATTTTTGCATTTAAAGTACACACCTACTTTAAAATGCAGACGTTAATAATGAAAACGGCGAAATGTTCATTAAATAATTTTCGATTTTACGGTTATACCTGTCAAAATTACATAACAGGTATATGAATATTAAATATGGCTACCTGTCAGATTGAAACAAATTGTAACCGTATCAGAATAGATGTTAAAAACCGATTTTCAAACCCTGTTTTAAAACCGGTTCTTAAAACCAATTAACCGGTTTTAGAAAAAATCTGTTAACCGATTTTAGGAAAAATCAGTTAACCGGTTTTAGATTTCTGGCGATTTCCGTAGCACTAGTATCTAATATCAGTGTTATTCGAGTCTTGATGCGAGATAGTACAATTCTCCGTTAACGTTTTAGGCATTGTAAATGTAATACAATGTCGAGCGTAGAAAATCTCAGAAGATGACCATAGTATCGCTTCAGTATATCAGTGAACACCAGGATTTACATTATGGTGGTGCCAAAATAGTTTGTAGAGTGTGCGATAAACAGTTATTGTGCTGGCAAAAATCGGACTACACATTGGTGGTGGTGTATCTAATCCGTTATCTACCTATAAACATTATTTTATTTATGCGTGGCTTACATACTGCTGTGGACGGACACCCAGTTTTCGCGAGAGTTTTTTTTTTAAGTTGCATAGATTTTTTCATGTTTACTCCGTTCAGCCTTTGTCAATGTTTCGAGAGAATTTTCACAAATGTGGATTTTATTTTTATATAAGTTTAAGTTAATGAGTTAATTGTTTAATTTATTTATTTAAGTGTTAAGTTTTTTTAAATTTAATTTCACTCTTTAAATTGTCTAACGTTCGCTTGTATAGTTTATGTTATTATGTTTTGAGATGTTTGTCCGTTGGCGTACTGATTTTGTGCGTTGCGTTGTACGCAGCTGTTGTTGTTTGTATACGACTGTTCAACCTTGTCACTCAGTTCTTTGGTCGACTGTCTGCGTGAGTATATGTATTTCTAATTTGTTTGCTGCCATTTTGTTAATACTTTTGATATAGAGATTTGTTTCGCTTATATTGAATTTCACTCTGTCCATCAAGGAACTCGCTTAATAATAATTGTTATTATATTGATGTGTGCACATCATAGTTGTAAGATCATTTATTATTTTACGTGCAGGAAGATATATTTTAGTTCAGTTTTTTTATTATAGTTCAAAGGTTTAATTTCTCCGTTTTTCATTTACTGTTTCATTTTCATTAATTAATCACCTCGCGTTGGGTGAATAGAAGCATTGTGCTTGCTTTTAGTTTTTTCGTTTTTGTTATGTAGTGGGAATTGTCCACGCTTAATCTAGTTTGTTTTAATTTGAAACCACATGGCTTGATTTGTTATATACATATATAAGAATTATCTTCCTGAACAAATTAATCTTTTGCTTTGATCTAGGAAATAGCATTGTCCTATTGTAATTTAGTATCACAAGCAGTTTTTTATTTAGGCCAGAACCCTCTGTTCACAGTTTTTTTTTCTACAAAATTATAATTAACTTTTTTTTATTTAATAAAATTCTTAATGGTTAATTTAGCGTCATTCAAAAATTCTGTTCTTTTATTTTTCATTAAACCTTTTCAATTTTTGGGGTAATTAAGAAAGTCAGATTTCTTTCACCCACAATTTACTTGTCGTGGTTAGATTCAAGTTTTAATTGGCGAGGGTAACCATGAGATTAATTGTTCTTTTGCGCCCGTTTAAATTTTTATCCGTTGAGCTAGCTAATTTAATTTTTCTTTTTTTTTTTTAATTTTATTTTTGCAAGTTCATTTTGTACAATCACTACAAAGCAATACGTAGATGTCCAACGGTCTTTTTCAATATATGTATGCATGATTAGTAGTAAGTGATAATGTAATGAATTGTGGAAGAATTCCCATTTTTAATTTAATACAAAACACATTAAAGAAAATAATTACAGTTTGACACCAGATATCAATTTTAAAATCCTACATTTACCTAACAAAGAAATTGTGCTTAATAACTGAAAATGCATATAAATCTTCAGACAACAATTGAAAGCATAAATTCAATATAGCTCATGTCCTATTTTGGCCGTTTTTGTAATTATTTACATTACATTTACAAATTCATTTTAAGATTTCTATTCTTTAGCTGTACTTCTTGACACTCCTCTTTGGTTTTGAGGTGTTAACTTCATTTTGTTCACTTTATTTAGAATACTATTGCTATTAATTTTGCTATTCAATTTAGGCTACTTTAGATATGCTTTAATGACGTGAGCCCCTCACTAAACCGATCGCCTTAATCAATAAATCTTATGGATTTAGGCATCTTCGTTTTTAGTTTACTAATGTTAATGTTTCATGCGTAACATTCTAGTAACACAGATGAACTCTTTCGGACTGATTACAATATTCAAACTATTAAGATCAGCCGTAATATCGACAACATGCACAAATACACAACAAACGTCAACTCACTTCCCTATCTCCAAATTCGTTTTATTTCACATCACATTAATTATATTAACGTTTCTGATGATGACCCCTTGATCAAGCTGGCAAATATATACTTAGGATCAATGAGCAACACCTCTGTTAACCCGTACTCACTTTAAGTAATGTCTATATGTAACACACACATATATATATATATATATATATCGGAGATGATATCAATCAATTTTCACATTGACGGTCAATGCCGGAAGTAATTTGCCAGCAAACACATCATAGCAATGGTGATATGTTTGTACAAGACCTTTGCAAGGCGCAAAGGAAACTTCCCCAAATAGCCAAGGATATTTACTTAGATTGAAGCTTCATAAAATTCCATTGCTGAGTGTAATCGCTCCCTTGTCTGCTTGTTTTTAGATACCTATACCAGTAATATCAAAACGATAAAAGTGCTACGCATAAAAAGAAACCAGAGGATGCAGAAATAAAAATAATACACCAATATACTAGAGTAGTGGGTAGATAGATCTCAGATTAAATTAATTTTAACATTTGTCAATTAGTAACTTTAAAACTAATCTCTATTAGTAATTATCAACAATACAGGGAGTGGTAGTAGGACAAAGCCATGATGGCAAAACACAAACTATAGCAATAGTCGCACATTACGATAGCTTTGGTCTAGCACCAGTAATATACTACATATATTTTTTTTCTATTAAATTGATTAATTTTCATTAGGATCTATCTTTTGGAGCAGATTGTAATGGTTCCGGTGTAGCAATAATGTTAGAATTGGTCAGATTATTTTCTACATTGTACAATGATTCAAAAACAAGAGGAAAACATAATATTGTATGCCTGTTAACTGGTGGAGGAAAATTGAATTACCAAGGAAGTAAAAAATGGTTGGAAGATCAATTGGATAGTTTAGATGGAGCTATAATTCAAGTCTTTAGTGGGTGTTTTTGGAATCAGTGGGAAAGATACCCTAAACTATTATAAATGAAATTATTAAATATAACAAAGGACGTCATCAACATTGACTCTCCTTATTCACTCTTGTTCCTTACTGTTCTTCTGTTAAACTTCTCATTTAGGTACTTCTTTCATTTTCAACAGACTTCTAATGTAAAATTCATTATGCGTTATGAACTATCAAAGACAAAAGTCGTGACTCAAGTTCGACATAAATAGAGATAGAATCATTGGAGTGTCTTCAGTATTTTAATATGTCTCTCTTTAATTTTGAGTCAAGACTTTTGTCTTCGATGGTACATAAGTTGTATTCTATCTGGTAAGGAGAATCCACTACATGTTAGGCAGTGGCAATAATTCTATTATATATAACTATTAAACCGTATAAACTCCATTCAGTCATGCGGGTAGAATGGATATGAGTAGGTGTATGACCTGTAAAGTCTAAATTATGATGAGATTCTATGCGAATATGTAGCGCCTGCAAGGGTATCTGCAAGTCCGTAAGAGTCTATAATCATACCTACAAATAATTCTATATGCATAGAATTCCACGATTATTAGTGTGGCTGACGTTAATGGCTTTCGTACAGTTTTAAAGACACCGTAACTATAAACATTTAAATTTAACGTTGTATCATGCAATATTTACTAATTAAAGGTTGACAAGACCCAAACATGGCCGGTTTCAATTAGTTAGTAGTTTGGTCGGGGTTATACATTTAGTCCGATTAAATTTTATACCACTCGCATGGGATCCTGTAAACACATATATTTATATACTAGCCTTCATCCTAACATAATTCAACTACTTCATATGTTTATAGGGGCTTGTAGCTAGCTCTAGTTTCTTACTGTTGACTTTGCAGTTAAATAAGCAATTTACCTAATTGTGTTTGTTCTAATAACATAATTTAGTAATTTGATTCTATTGCATAAGGCAGTTTTCGCTCAGATTCATATAATTGGAAATCCGTTTTAATCTTCACGCATATGTGTAAGTCTTTACGTTTAAATTAATCAAATTAAATTAGATTTTACTGATTGTGAGTAATGATATTGGCTGCTTAATTTGAAACAAATAATAAAGTTGAGCAAAGTTTTTTAAGTTTTTGTCCCAAACAATACAAGGTTTACTTACTAAAGTTTACTCCGCACTACGTAAAGTAATACTATGTTCGTCCGAAACTAGTATCTGCGCTCATTGAACTTCGTCTCATACCATTAAGTCGACACATCTGGCGTTATGCATGAACTTAGCCATAACTTCTTAGACACCTAAATAATTCACAAACTACTAAAGGGGACTATAACATGAGCACGTAGGGCAATTTATAAAGATTCTAGAGCGGTCTAATCAAACTTAGCGACAAATTTCTCCGATACGTTTAAATATTCAATTACCGAGAGGACGTTGAATTGCAAATCGCGGCTTCATATGCATGAACCTTTATGCAGTGGAACCCAGGGCTATTTACTTTGTTAGGATTCGATTAAATCCTTCTGAAAATTTTTATATGCACCATAAGATTAAAAATGGGATGATATACTGGGTGAGTTTTTTATCTTGAGACAATGAATATAATAATATAAACCGTACTCATACTCGAAAAATTGTAGTTTCTAGCCTAGTGATACAAATAACTATTATATACAGTGCACCATTCTATTAACCGTTATATTTTTGCACGCGCTTCGCACTTTATGTTTTAAACCTATTTGGGCTCATATATGAATAATTAAAAAAAAAATAACTCTAAAAATTGTCTTAACAATCCCATACCGATTTTTTTGAAATCTTTGATTATGCAGCATTCGGGCGCGCTCTTCGTACTTATCTCATGGACCATCAATGATGATGTGTTGTTCGCGTGTGGTGATAGTCGACATCTCTATGTAATGTAATGAATGTATGTAAATAGAAGGTGTGTTACACTGCGACCTTAAAGGATCTATTGTGTCCCCTATTCTTGCTGGCTTTACAGCTGGCCTTCCAATCCTATTCTTTTAAAAAGTGAGGATGTCAGAGGCCCCAGTCTAGGTAGTCTCTCTCTTCGATTTCACATGCTCCCAGTGCAATGCCCTCGAGTTGCACAGTGCCACGCAGTTTCAGAGGAGGTGGATGGGTGTTTCATCCTGTTCCCCACAAAATCAGCATTCAGGATCTTTTTCCAATCCAAGCTTACTCAGGTGTCCTTTCAGTCTACAATGGCCTGAAAGTATTCCTGTTAATATGCGAACATTGTTCTTACTCAGGTTGATGCATTCTGTAAACCTCTTCTGGTTATAAGTTCCCAGAAGAATTTTACTTTGCTTCATTCCCTGAAGATGTTTCCAGTAACTGGATTTTCTCTGCTCCATTTCTATTTTTAGTTTTTTCAGTATTGTACTGCTACTTAACCCGCAAAAGGGTTCAGGCCCTACAATAGGCATTCCAGCCCCTTTTTTTGCGAGTTATCCATTATTTCGTGTCCTTCCATTCCTGTGTGACCCGGAACCCACAGGAGGGTTACTTTATTCTTTTGCCTAGCTCATTTAATTTCCCTAGGCATTCCCAGACCATCTTGGAGCTGATTTCATATGAGTTCAGCGCCTTGATGGCTGCTTGACTATCAGACATGATGATAATCTCCTGCTTCCGATAGTTCCTATCTATATTGAACTGAACACATCTTCCAATAGCGTGTATTTCCGCCTGAAATATACTTGGGTATTTTCCCAAGCTTTCGAAATATGTAGTTCTAGGCCCATATATTCCTATTCCAGTTCCTTCTGCCGTTTTGGAGCCATCAGTATACCATTTGATGCCATTTCTATTCAAGTTCAAGGTGTATGATCCCACTCGCTCCTGTTACTTAGCTTGTGGTGAATTCCTTCACAAAGCTAAATTTTTTTAAATATCATCCGAGGCATATCCCAGGTTTGATCACCGTCAGGAGATTGAGCCTATGCCAATCATTCCTTCCTTGACCATTCTTAGTGCGGTTCTTTTCGCCACGCCCTCCACTACAATGTGGAGGGGGCAAGATCCAATACTACTTCAATAGCTGCTGTTGGGCAGGTTCTTATAGCCCTCGTTATGCATACACATGCTAATCTTTGCACTTTCGACAGGTTAATTCTCGCGGTGGCCAGATTAGTTCTTTTGCTCTGACATCTGCTTACTTTAAACTATACTTCATAGTGTGTCTGTTGTTTTTCATTACGTATAAACATTCTTCTACTTACTTGTCTTTTCCTAGTCTCTGAGTATTATCTTCATTCATTTAACATTGGTGTTATGTTTTTCTTTAGCATATATATTTTATAAGCATTATGGAATTAGAATTAAATTTAGGTTAAGTTAGTTACATTTTAATTTTAGGCAAGTTTCTTGTTCTTTTTTCTCTTCTTCTTTTTAGTTCTTTTAAACTCATTTTGGGGATCTGGTAGGGGAACAGGAATGCAGTTTATATCGCTCTTCTGAATCAAAAACCTAAGGTTCCAGTAACATGTTATTCACTCTTGTAATTGCTTAATTTCTGTTACATAAATGTATTATGTAGAAGTTATTGGAATAAACTCAATATTATTATTGTATTATTATTTGGGTCGCGTGATTTGATAATCGAAGTCTCCTACCATCGGTCAAGATACAATGACATTCAAATTCCGATTGGTAATCCATAGATATAATGAAGAAGCTTTTCCTCTCATGTGAAAAACGTTGAACTTATTAGTAATAAATATCCTTCTTACAATGTATTATTAATATATACAAATTTCTCAAATTTTTACATTAAATTAACATGGTTTTGAATTTTGACATGCGCACATTTTGTTTTCTTTCATGAATATATCTGAATGCAAATTATTATTCATAGATGGCGTACTCACGTGACATTTACTTTTCTTTAATTAACTAATTGTTTGCATTCAATTTTAATTAATCTTGATCGTTTGAATGTTCTTAAAATTCATATTTTTAAGTGGAAGAATAATAAAAGAATAAGAATGAAAGTTTAAGATGGAAATCTCATTATTAACGTGAAGATATTTGCTGGATTGTCGTCTGAACTACAGTATTTGAGGATAACAATAATTATCTCTAATAGCCAAATTTAAATTTCCCGCCGCAATTATTAGTGAATTCAACGTAGAGACATTCAAATAACTATTAATATAGTACAAAATAGTGGGTAATTTTATGTTTAAAGGTTGAAGTTACTAAGAATAATTGCGGGAAATTTAAATTTGGCTATTAGGGATAGGACGACTTTAAGCCACTATACGTGCGTAAATTAACTAACACTAATTAATAATTAGCTCATATTAAAGATGTGTGTAACATTCGTTGATATCTATATGACGTGTAGTGTGTAACACTACACATTTTTAATGTGATCTAATTACAATTTTAAGTCAATTTTGATTATCAATTCAAGTTATTCTGAGTATTTTTAAATTGAAATTTCATACACATATTCTTATGTGTGTTTATGATTCCGATTAATTAATGTGACATCATACCCACGTTTAATTTTATCCATAATTGTATCATAAACGTGAATATTTACCCCGGCAATTATATCCACATAACTAATAAGTAAGAAACCACAACATTATACAGGTTAATTACCACTATTATCCAACACAAAATACATTGTGAGCATATTTAATGCTACCTGGTCATTAATAAAGGTCATCTGGGCAACTTATTCCACTGCGGTACTTCTAGGACCTAATGGATAAAATTTCAATTTATTGTTGTGTCTATATGTGCGCCACTGTGTAATTAAATTATAGCAACGTATACACTACTACGCCTAGGCTTACATTGAAAGGTAAACAAGCGCCATAATTAACATAAATTGAACTGTTGGGTATCTGGTTTTAAACACAACGCTTCGTCGAACGCAATTAATCGATTTTCGGTTAGTAGTTGTTGGCAACTTCGAAACCTCTGAAGAGCTTACTGTTGAATTTCAATTCTAAATAGCTGTGTATATATTATACATATACGTACGCACGCGATTAGAATATACACCATAATTGAATCGTTCTTGTTAGGCATTTCGGCGCCGCACAAAAGCACAAAGGCCTAACCTAATATCAATAAGAAAGGAATGTATTACCGGAATTAAAGTGCAAATCATTTTGTAGACGAATTATGGTAACAAATCCAATAGCAATCATATTACTCCTAATTTTGGTTAAGTATGCGGTAAGCTTTGTGAACTAATAGTTAATAATATGTGCCAAATTTAGTAAGAGCTTGGAGATTAGCTTAATTATAGACTGTAGCCCATGTTATATAAATATTTTGCAGTGATATCAATATTTAACCATTCATGATAATATAAATTGTTGGATTTACTGTAATGTCAACGGATTGTTTGATAGTCACAGATTCAGTCACTGCGACTAATCATACCTATGATTTTATTATAAATAGTATGTAAATAACGTATTTTGTAAACCAAGAAAAGAAAAACTTGGTTGAAAATTAAAAATCAGGTTTTTATATTACCACTAAAATAATTCCAAGTCAGTTTTTTAAACTAAATCTCAAAATTTCAAAATGGCGATCTAACAAATCACAGAAGATTTCTTCTTATCCTGTTGTTCTTGGAAATTCCCAATTATCCTACCCTAATAGCCAAATTTAATTTTTCTGTCACAATTTTTATTGAACTCAACGTAAAGGTATTAAAATAACTATTAATGTAGTCCAAATGGTGGGTAATTTTATGATTCAACGTTGAAGTTACTGAGAATAATTGCGGGAAATTTAAATTTGGCTATTAGGGTAGATGCCCGAATTCAAGAACTGGTTTAGTCCGGATTAATTCCAAATACTTTTAGAGGAAGATTTATAGGTTAGATATGTTTATTTTCGTTAACGAACTTTATTGCTACTTTAATTAGAAATAAGTGTTAATTTGCACAGTTAAACATTCATTAGAACTTACCCCTGATAAAATAGTATTGATCAATTATTATTTTCATTGCGTTTTATTTAGAATAATAGGACTAACTGTCAATCAGTTCGCTTAAAATAGTAAATAAGATGTTTAGAATAGTTTAAGTCCGGATCCAAACCAATTTAATGCAGAAAACTGTAAAATCATTATTCTTTTAATTAGTTGTTATAAAGTTGTTTATTAAATATTTATTGTAGGCTTTATATTGTTTTTAACAAAAGAAAAGTATTGTTTGAATTATTGTTGTAAAAAGAGGGTTTGTTCAATTTATGTTTATACCACTGTGGCGTCGGCAACCCAATTTACGTCCCTGTAAATCAAATTATCGAACTCTATTAGATGCTAATGTTGAATTGGCCGTCAAGCATGTGGTGCGGGACATGGGTATATGTCTGTTTCTACTTTAAAGCGATGTACTCTTTCCTACTCTCTGCTTTCCTATACTGTAATTAAATTTTGACGATTATTATGATTACAGTATATATTTGCGCAAGATCTTTCTTCTCAAAGATCTTGTGCTTCAGAAATACTTTATGAGTGTACTCAGAGTGGCTCCATACTAACACACCATAAATTGCTTTGAATTGAAACATAGAGAACTAGTCCACAAAAGTACCACAAAAATGTAACAGTAAGGACCCTTACGCGGTTCCCATAGCTCAGGGTAACGGATATACAGGGTGTACCAAATAAAAAAGTAAATTTTGCGTGGGTGTTAACTACACGACATATAAAGCACAAACCCACCGAAACCATCATTAAAGAATAAAAAAAAGTAAAATTTAGAGCCAAAAATTCTTTAGTCCGGGTCTGATGCAAGGAAACATCATGTTAAGCACCCGCTAAACGTGGTATTATGTATAAATACATTGCACTCATTTAGTATTATTCTTAATGGTATGCCGTAAGTTCATTTAACGTCATTCTGAATAAATAAGGACCCTTGCAAAAATAGCAAAACTGAGGCATTTTAAATTTCTTCTTTTCGAGAGTTAGATGTTAATAAACGGTACCACATGAATCTGAGTTATTTCTTTGGATTTATTTAATCATATAAACGCAAACTGAATGAATCGAATTACACAGAAATAAATGTAGCTACAGAAAATTTGCAAACACGCCTTTTTATGATATCGCGCGAAAATGAATCTACACATTCCCGCGCTTTTACCGATGCATCAAGCTTCGATTTTTTTTATATGAAATCATGATGGTCCTGAAAAGGATCGTTTTTTCGAGACGGGAAGAATTTAAATAAAATGTTCGAAGTGGCTTGCACTCCAAGCGGCGATCCACACAAACTAACAGCGGTAATGGCTGAATGATAGTGTATGTGGGGTATACTCGGACAGCATTTAGGTGCGGTTCTACCCACGCATTTATAAAATATTTTTTTTCTCGTAATGCTTACAGATAGACCCCTGTGCATTAAGACTTTTTGATTGTATATGATTACAGCTGCCACATATTATATTTACCTCTATATCTGATACACCCTGTATTCCCAGGAAGCATACTGTTCCTCTCTGCGAAGAAAATTTTAGCGTATGTGCACTTTTGGTGTTTTTTTTTCCTTCGTTATTCAGTCGTAATCGAATACTCGTTCGATTTCACTTTGCACTTAGCTAAGTGCCAATTTCGCTGCTTGTTTCAGTTTCACTTTACCACATTGCCCTGTTAGCAACGTCGTGTCATCGACAAATAGGTACACCTGTTCACATAGTCTTGGAAAATCGTTAAATATGTAGATTGAGAATAGCAAGGGTCCCAAGACCGATTCTTGTGGTACACCTTTCCTCACTAGCAATATACTTGATTTCACAAACAATAAACTGCCTGCGGTTATTGAAATAAGGAGGTTAGTAGACTGCGTACTTATCCTCTGACACCGTAATGTGAATCTTGTCTTGAAGGAAGACATCCATGCAGGACGTAGTCACTCAAACTTGATTTGTAACCCTTTTTGTATATTGGTGTGTTTATAGTGAAATAACATAAGAAACTATGTAAGAACGGGAAAATTATAATGAGTTTACGACAAAAGAAGATTAGACAAGAGCGTTTAAGCCCTGTGTGTGCTCAGTACAGGATGGATGACATAATTAAAGAGGTGAAAGAAGAGAACAAGAAACTAAAAAAGTAGGATATATAATATAAATATGGAGGTAATAAGAGTTTTGAAATGTGTCTTCGCGGATGATATAGCGGTGTTCGAGATTAATGAAGAGTGGATTTACAAAATAAAATATAGAGATATGGAAACAGTCACTACAAATCTTAACTTAAAATTAATGTAGAAAAAAAAACTAAAGTTATGGTGATAGGAAAAGAAGATAAACATACACAAATACAAAAAATACATATCCATAGATTTTACATTTAATAAAACTATAAAAATATTACGAAATAATAAAATAAATTTTGTTTAATTTTTTTAATAATCAAAAAACTATTTATATTTAACTAAAATTTGCATTCGAAATCCTTAGATCCTTCAGGCTCTGCATGAAGTTGATGGCCAACTTCATGCAGAGCCTAAAGTTGGCCATCACATCTAAGGATTTCGAATGCAAATTTATGTAATACTCTTATTTCTTCTTTTTTAAGTTTATTGATCTTATATAGCCGAAAAACACGATAGAAATTAACTTAACATTATAATTTGCATTTTCACAGATACGCGAATAAATGAAACAAAAATAAATAAATAATAATACACATCTTCATGAAGCACGATATATAAAATGATAATTGTTTATGCGAAAGATTTACAGATGTGACATAGTTTTTGATAAGGCAGTGGCGAAGATCCTAAAAGAACGAGAACTACACTGGAAAGAAACAAAGAAAAAATCAACAAACAAACAAGAATGGTCTGAATTTGTACACATTAGATTTTAATACCTTAACACCCTAGGGCATACTTAAGGTTTTGATTATAGTGATATAGTGAAATAAAAATCAGGCAGTAGCGACATATGGGCATGATGAATAACTAATGCCAACTTTAAATGAAATAGTAAATCGATTTTTGTTTAAGGAAGTGACATTACAGATGGAAATAAATTCCATAAAAGAAATGATTAAACGACTTTTAAATGTTAACTTTAAAAAATCCTATGTTTTGTTACTCATGATAGGTATGCATAATATCGAGATTTTTCAAAACTTTCGTATTACTCCGAAGATTACAACATTTAAAGTGCGAAACTTTATATCTGCGGCAAGCTGCCTCCCTCAAGGCAACTGGTGCTCTAATAGTTGATAGTTAGAGCGGATGTGTCAGTCCGAATGCGTTCTCGGCGGAAACTGGGTCAAACTACTTCTCGTACGCGAATTACATATTCACGAAATCCGCTAATAATTTCGCTCGATATGTTAATTTAATTTAGTGCTCGTGTAATGTCGTGTCCCTGATTAAAATTGAAATTTGCAATCGAGGCAGCACGGAATTAGACGTTCTATTCATATGCTTATGCATAATCGCAACTGCTGTACTTCAGCGTAGGTTCAATTGAAATGACATGTGTATTACTAAAGCTGGCGAATTAGTAACATTCACACCAGGATGCTGGTATTCCGAATAACTAAGCTGCACTGAATCTTACGATGGATCTGTAGCTGTTATTTGTTTAATAAGCTGACTTAATAGCTTCATTTAAGTATATTTAACAAAATGTAATATAAACTATCTCAGGACGGTATACTAGGTATATACAAAAAAATAATTATTCAATTTGAAATGCATCACTGAAAATATAACATAACTTCCTGTATAAGCAAAAAGATGATATATTTATATTGAGAATAAACTTTTTCAGTTTTCCAAATCCGTGAATTTGTTAGACGAGACAAATTTTAGTTTAAATGTAATCAATATCTAAAATCATAAACACATAATATTTTCACCACAAAAATAATTATTTTAGATTTGAGTAAACAGATTTTCTCAACTCAAAACTATCATATTTATGCCTTAATAATTTATGTACGTTTGATAGAAGTATATAAAAGTATTATTTGAAGTATTGCCATTATTTGCTTCCAAAATATAAGTATATTGAACTGATAATACTTACCTGCTTAATCTAAGCATTTCTAATATTCAAGGGTAATAATTACCTACTAATTTTGTGTCTGTAATACCAAAAAATCTCGGTAGGGGAAAATAAATAAATAAAGAAATATTATGTAATCAAATAAATTTACTGTCATACTTTTAGTTTTACAATGTTTGGGAGAAGGTAGCGTATCGGGAGTACTCCAGGAGTGCGCACGGGATATGATGTAGGTATAAGATTGTTATGTGTATCCGGCGTTGCGACCGGTGTTCTCGGGATACATCCCACTCAATGCCTGGGCCTGGGAACCTAGCCGGCGTTGGTTACTGATATCATTTCAATCAGGCATAATAATTTGCTGGTATTACCTACTGAAAACTAATAACTAGTAAATACCTACATATGTACACACCTACCATGCCCATATATTATCGACACAATGGTGCTGACTCTAACTATTATTTCAAAGTTTTTTAAACCAGCAATCCTTTAATATTAGATAAAACGTACTGCTATGGCATGGCTCCCCGGTTGTTTGAACTCTATGCTGTTAATTTTCCAAGATCAAGTTTTGGCTTTGCCGCGCGCAAATTCTCACTTAGATTTGATTGTAAGAAAGAATTTAATAGTTTTGTTTGAGTATTTTATTGTTCAGTTGTGTATAGTTAATTTCATTTATTTGTACATTTTGCGTACTCCAGTATTGTATACAGTTTTTTTTGCTTGTATTTTCTTTGCGATGCGTTGCGCCTTCATCGCACGCAGATGTAAATTTCATATATATGTGAGTGTTACCTTGAGGCTCCGGCAGTTACCAGATAGACGAGCGCGTGTATTGTTTAGTTTTAGTTTTCTTGGTTACCGTTGTTGGTAATTCATTTTTATTTTAAGATGTAATTCGTTCTCTTGAAATTTTAAAATCGTCCATCTAGCAACTCACTAGTTATTAATAAGTGTTATATCGTTGTGCACAAATTATATGTAAGGCTCGTTAATAATTTTCGTTTTAGAAGTGATCGCGTTTAGAGTTTAAATTTTCCGTTTTTTTTTTTTTTTGTAGTTTTCAAATTAATTTTATTTTAATCACCTCGGGGTAGGTGAAGAGAAGCTTTGGGCTTGTATTTTAATTTCATTTTGATTTTACTTGGTTCTCCACGTTGATTTAATGAAATTTTAGTTTGCTTTGGATTTTTGAAACCACGTGGATTTTTTGTGGTATAAGAAATTCCTTCTAGAACGAATTCACCATTTTGTTTGCTAAAGGATTTGCATTGTTTTTTTTTTAATTGTAAATTCACGAAGGGGTTATTTTAATCCAATACCTTCTGTATTAAGGTTTTTTCCCCTATTGTTGTTAATTAAATGTTTTTTTTTTTTTTCTTTTTACAATAAAAAGTTAATGATTTTAAATATCATCTTAAATAGTTCTTTTATTTTTGAATTAGCCACGTCTATTATTAGGGATTTAAGAGAAAGTCAAATTTTACAAACGCCCACTATTACTTTTCATGAAAGTTACTCTGAGATATAAGAATCTCTGGCGCCCTTTTAAATTTATATTTGCTGAGCTAGCTAAATTAATTTTGTCATTTTTAATTTCTTTAAACTTATATGCTTGGACAATCAGTTCACAGCAGTACGTACTTACCTTCAAATATTTTAATGATAGCATCTGTGCATCAGCCCCATTCTACCCCATTCTCTAAGTAGCTGTGAAACGCCTGGAGTATCCATTTAGTTTTACTTACACTCACAACCAACAACACTGTTCGCTGGTCAATCAAAAAGTGACGCCAAGTAAAGCGTATGTATATGCAAAACCCTCTAAACACCCCTAAAAAAGAGGGAACCAATGGAAGATAAGTTTTAGTGCAATAAATGGTGGGGTAAAATTCGTTTCAAATGTTTCAATATTGTGGTAATTTCAATTTGATATTTCATGTTTTCAGTACAAAACATATTTATACAGTAATTCATTATACCAAACGTATAAGGGATTTTATTTTGAATCTACAGACTTTCTCACTATGATTGCATAGATTTTTTCCCTACAACAATAACAATGTTCATTTGGGGGAAGTATGTTTCAATGCACATATTTATACTATTTGTTCTAAGAGTTTATTGTGTTTTCAGAGAATTTACTCTTATGTTCTAACCAACAAGATTTAGTTCATTTAAATATATATTAAGTTTCGATTTTCTGAATAAATAAAAATATTCGAATTGATAATAGATATTTTTGTGTGTACACTAAACTAATATGCATCATCACAGGAATAGAAGACGCGCCATCTTTACGATAATTTCTGTAATACATACACGTAATCCAGTTTGCTACTAACAAGGGAACCTCTCGAGCTGTAAACTGCAGATTCTAATTCCAGATGCAAAATGACATTGTGACTGGGAAAGGTAGTATCCGATTAGTCTATTATTGTAATCGTGTACATATCTAAGGGAATGCGTCACATTAAAAATTTGAATGTTATTTTAAAAAAAAGGCAGCTAACATAGCAGATGTAATGTTTTTAATATAATTGAAAGTAGATTATAATTCCTTGTATAGATAAATAGTAACACATTACTTGGATATTTCATAGAAAATATTTCTTTTTTTTTTCTGTTGGTACAATAAAATAAATAATAATTTATGTTAAAACAAAATTTAGATAACGTGGAATGATTACTATAAGTTTTGAAGCGACTTTTATCATAAAAAACTTATTTTGTAATTTCAATACGAACAATACATGCATTGAAAGTACATTGTAAGATAGTTATGAATGAGTATTCAGCTTCATTAACTTACCTCCAGGGATTATCGCAAAAGAAAAAAAAACATAAAAATGCATGCGCATTGAAAAATCGTTTCTCTTTTTCTAAGGACAAAATAGGATCAATAAGCCACCTAGCTACTGAAGCAAATCTTTTCGATTCTTAAAGCGATTAAAGAATTGGTAGGGTTAATGATTCGCATTGTGAATGTGGTGAGGTAAACAGCGGAGCACGTTAGGGCATTAACTAAGGAGTTCAATTAGCCGCGATGCGAAACATATGGATTTTTTTTAATAATGCTGTTAAAGAATTGGGTAGGTTACATGATATTTAGATAGTTATTAGAATACTACGTATTTATAAGTGATTATTTCATACTTTCTAGTGGTCGGAATTGGTGTTAAATTACAGATGGTAGCATTAAATAAAATAAATATAACGAAAGACCGAGGAGACTTGAAGGCGACATAGCTATCGAAAAAGAACGTGCGAGCTGCTTCTTCCAAACCCAGAAGGTCAATAACAATAATTTGCTGGCTATTAGTAACACGGTATATGGGCTGCTTCCCAGATTCTGCTCCCAGAGTAAGGTCTTTCATGGTTTCCTTTATTCCTCGGCGAATGTTGAGGATACATTATAACAACTGATTTATTGCATTTTTGTTACAATTATTAATAATCATGGCAAAATTCTTTAATTAGAATATAATAAACATTTCAATTGTTATGGAATCCATGTAGTATTTAGAATAAGTAGCCTCGTGTAGTACCTTTAGGTGTAGCAGAGAGTTTAGAATGAATTGTAATTATTTAACTTTTCATAAATACTGTATTGTATATCATCAAGTGTATTACCTAATAGCACGGGAATAGCACAGGGTAGTATCCTTGGTCCGGTATTGTTTGTAATATTCCTAAATGATCTCTTTGCAATATCTACAGATCCCAGTACAAATATGTGTTGCTATGCAGATGATACTAATATAATTGCTGGAGTTAAAAATGTTTAAGATATACAACGTATTAGTAGTAGTCTTTATAAAATTAGTAACCATTGGTTGTCCAATAATAAGCTGATTGTAAATAAGGATAAAACTGCAACGATTATCTTTAGAACAAAACAAAATAAATTAGATAAACCATCTACAATTGAGCTAGACAATCAACAAATAGAAATTGGTGAGAGTATTAAATTTCTGGGTTTATATACAGATGAACATTTCGATTGGTCAGAACACATAAATTATTTATTAAAAAAACTGAATTCTATTTGTTATGGAGTTAGAATTCTCAAACATTATACTGATCAAGAAACTTTGAAAGTAGTATATCACGCGAATTTTAAATCGATTATCAGGTATGGAATTATGTATTGGGGAAGTAACAGAAAAATTCAGCAGTTATTTATAGCTCAAAAGAGGATACTACCAATTATAAAGGAAATGTCTTTTCATCAGTCGTATCGTGGAGTGGGACATTTACTGTTTATGGACTGTATATCTACGTATCGTTAATATTTTAACAATAGGGCTTACTTTAATGTTGAAAATCAGCAATATTATACAACAAGATCCATAGATATAAACTATCCCATTCACAGGCTGTCTGTAACAGAAAAACATTCTTTATATATGTGTATAAAATTATTCAACAGTTTACCGAATTATATAAAAACCTTGACATCGATTGATAGTTTTAAGAAACAGTTGAAACAGTTTCTAACAGATTTAGAGCCATATAATATGGATTTTTTTTTATGAGGGAATCTTAACTTCACAATTCTTTTTTTGTCTTGCTTTTTGACGCTACTTCTTTTTGTGTTATTATGCAGTAGTATTAGTGACTCATTATGAAATAAAGACTAATATTATTATTATTAGTATTAAATAAAGTGTCTATAGAGTCAAGATTGTGTCATTTTTATATGGAATTTCTTAATCGTCTTTTTGCATAATGAAGCGGGATTTTTATTTAATAACTCAAAAGTATAAGTATCTGTCAATAATTTTAACATTTTTTCCTCATATTCTTTCATTGAGATCACAGTTTTCTCACCTTTATCTGATTTTCAAGTTTCATTTCAAACAATATTCCGATAACTGCTTTGTCTTGTAACTGCCCTACGATATACTTCAGAGTAATCTTGCGTGAACATAAATATGTTTTTGACTGATAGTTTTGACGGTTTGATTGTAAGACGAATATAAGTTTGAAGAAGATAGTAGTTCCATCGAAACCGTTGCTGTTATTTAAGGAATAATCAACAATAATTTAGTAGCTCCATAACTGGCCGTTGTTTTAGTTATTACAAAGTTTCATTATTTCTTTTTTTTTTAAATTATATCAGGAACGTCTTCATTTATACTCTGCTTTGTTAATTTTACATGTATTCCACCTCGCGTATATAGCGTATTCACAGCCCCTTCGACCTCCAAAATAAATGCCCCAAAAACACAAAAGTTAATTACGCGAATGCGTTAATAGGAACGAGAGAAATAACTCAGAAGGTCGAACTGTCAGAACTTCGGTACCGCCCCGAAGATAAAATGCTGCGTCCGCAGTCGTAATTTAATTAATTTTAAATAACCTAAAGACGTTATCTTTCGGAAACGGTAAATTAACTAAATTTTATGAAATAATGGAACGTTCAACTCTCAGTTGATTAGTTAATTAGCTTGCACTGTACATCATTTCCAGTAAATATCGGAATTGTTTTGATTTGCTTCGACTTACAAGCGAGATGACAGTTGTGCAGTTGTTTATATTTTGCTGCTATTATGTATTTTTTTTTCTTTTTTGAAAAAGGAACATCTGTGTTTGCTACTCCACCCACGTCAGATTTAATTAACTTAGTTTAGCGAATGCTGGATCGGCCCAGGGGTAGAAGAGATACTTAATTGGACAAACATTTTTGCTCGCCCTATTGACATTCATTTATAAACACGTAGGTGGGCGCCATGTCGCATCGGATACGATATTACATACATACATGCCTTCGTGTGCATGTACCTCTAAAACGAATGTAGGTACGCAATGTTAAAATGTATGTATTCACAGACGGAATTCCGGCGGCCAATTTGCATTTCAATTCTCATAATGGAATTTACGATGAACATATTCCCGTCTCTAGAATGGCAAGGTGGATGTTCATGTGTGTGTGTGTGTTTGTGTGTGAGTGTGGGTGTTGTAGAGAGGCGAGAAGAGGTGGAAGGAAAGGCACACGGGATCATTCGCTAAATGGGAACAGACTTGAATCGCATTGATAAATAATGAAATATATATTCTTTCACTAATTTGTTTTTCAACAAATGAAGTGTGACATCAAAGAAAAGTACAATAAATATAATGAACCGATAGAATATGCTACTAGCCATATGGTCTATTGTAGGAATCACCGTACCAGCAAGAGCAATGAAAGAGGAATAACACTTCTGCCTGGCAGGCGTCATCAGCACTCCTCCAAGTGTATAAAGTTTGTTGTTAGTTAAGTTGGTTTATCCCAAGTAGCACTGAAAGTCGGCTGTCGATTGGGTACAATATGGGCCGATATTAGAGTGTCGGTGTGATATCTCGAATTAACACCCAATATTTCATTAGTAGGATTTTTCAATATCAAGCAGATACTAAGAAACTGATATAAGAGCAATAGCGGGGGAAAGTCAAAAAAATCGGTTAATGAATGGTATTAGATCATTTTAAAGAAACAACCCCAATGTCATAGTTCAATATTGGGACAGTATCATTTTTAAAATATAAGTGCAATATTTCTTCTCGAGTATTGTCTCAACATCAGCATAAAATCACGGGCGTCTGTAATGTATCAGCACCATATAAATATTACAATATTGAGCCTATGTCATACACAGATATCAATGTAATTTTGTCTTTTAATCAGACCAATACTGTAGCTGGACATTAGTCTAACTTTAGATATAGTGCGCTTGTGTAGTTGCGGCAGTTGTGTTCTACGTTTTGTGAAATTGTATTCTGTATTTCTAGCGTTTTAGCAATAGTGAGCAATAGTAACAAGTACTTTGGTGCAAAATTGTGTGAGATGACCTCTAGTTCAACCACGTAAGTATTACATTTAAGCTACTTACTATTTGTAACTTGTTACTTGTTTAAATCTGGTTTTTCCACCTACGTTCACGAATTATAACCTATAATCGAGCAACGTATGCGAAAACAAAGAGCATGTAAATAGGTAGAATAGAACAAAATAATTCCTACAGATGATTATTTTTCAAACAAATTTGTCATGTGCAGTTACCAGTAAGTAATGAAGAGGAGCTGCAACGCTTGCAACTAACCTGTTCGCGTAAAGGTCATGAAAGTTTGGTAAGTTTAATAGCTATTTTACAAAATAATTGTGGATATGAAACGTTAAATTACTTGTAGGTCCATATATTATCATTGACTGGTGGAGACACAGTGAAAGAGAGGCTGTTAACGTAATATTAAAAAAAATACCTACCAGGACATAAGTCTGCAGTATCCTCTGAAAGGGAGGCAGACACAAGCGTGCTTTCGACAAATTTCTTATTTATAAAATATTGACAGGCATGTATTTCATTTGAAAGTATTTCATTTCACTTATTGGCAACTTTTTTCTTATAATAGATGCAATTCGAGTTCGAGTAACAGACGCAACTCATGCTGATATTGGCAAATATGTAGGACGATGGTTAGCTGTTGCAGCCGATAGAGAAGGCAAGCAAAACAAAGAAGCGTCCAGATCCAGGGCAACACAATAAGAATTTTGTAACTATTTTATTCATTTTATGTTTTTTTCTTTCTTTTTATACGCGTTCAGTTTAATTAATAATCGAGCTTTGTTGTGCTACTGAAAACTTAATAAATTGAATAGGTATATCGATTTTTAATATCCTGTTAAAGTATTCCTGTTATGTGCCAGAAAAATGCGTATAAATATGATCTCATTGTTTTTGGTTAGACAAATGTGATATTGACTAGATGTGATTTATATTCTTTGATTTGATATACGCAGTTTTACTATTTAAATGTATATACTCCATATGTAAATCCGATATAATTGCATGAGATTCCAATAATTGTTGAGCCACCTTACGGCTTTATTTATTATTCTGGAAGTAGTATTTTCTACAAAAAAAAAAAAATGAATTCAATGCTGCACAATCAAAAAAAATTCTGTCCAAAAATAAGTAAACTCAGCAAGTTCCTTATTTTAAATGGAATATCTGATATGTATACATTTTTTAATTTTTACGCAAAGAAATTGTGAGAAAGTATATAAACCCCCACATATTTACTGTTAATAGCAACTTCTCCTGACACTTAGCCAAGGAGTGCAATAAATGCAGTAATGAATTTTAGAAAATTTCTGTAAACAATACTTTTTTTTGTAAAATGTATATAATAACTTGTACTTAATTGAATATCCAGTGTTCAGTGGACCACTTGCAGGTAGATTACATACCTGTATCATCAGTATGATTTTACGATGATATTCCATTTTTACATAAAATCACCAAATACCATATCCAGCCGATAAGTCACACAGATATTGGATTTAACTTTGAACGACGCGATTGACAATTGTCGGCACATCAAGGCATCCAGGATATCGAATTAATATATACTGCAATATCAGATGAACTTCACGTATTTATGTATGTCCAATATCTATAGCGATACTATGCCGATACAACATTAACTTTGAGCCGATATTGGGCCAAAATCTTCTAGATATTGAGAGTATAACGGTTCGAATGCGAATATTAATATCGGTATGAAGTTACTACAAAGATGTACCACCAATAAAGAGAAATGTTCACACTTCTATATCGCGCCGATTGTAACGCCGATCCACTATCTATATACCGCCGATTAGATCGGCATTGGCAACTGACATTATACCAATATAATGTGCTACTTGGGATACTATAAACCAACTTTCGTCGCTATCACATCTCAAGCTTCACGTACAATCACACACTAGGTGAAAAGAATTTAGTTTGTGCGCCTCCTAGGAGCCACACGTTAAAGTCTCGCCCGTACATAAAGCTGGCAATGTAGTCGTTGATCTATCTCGGAGAGTTCATGGATGATCAGTACCGCTAAATGGCTTTCAACTTTCTTTTTTTAAATACATACCCCCAATATTATTGCATTTTTAAAAGCGCCAGTAAATTAAAAAAAAAGAAGATATAACATATTTTAGCGCTAAACTCATTCCGAGATATCTTAGATTTTCTAAAAATTATGTCGTTTGCACTGTTTGAGAAAAGCGATTGTAATTTAATTACCACTTAGAATGAGTGAAATAAATTTTGAAATATCTTAGCACGGACGGGTGTTTGTTGCTAAAGCGCAAACTCACTCAACACACACAACTTCTGATGGGTATATCCTACTTTTTTTAAAATAGAACACTCTGTATATATATTACTGTGATTTTCCCGGCTATGTGCTTTAACAAGCAAAAGGAAAATAAATAAATAACTTTTAAATTAGATCTGCCTTTTCTTTGCAGATACCTTCCTACAATGATAAACACAATGCAAACATTAATAACATGTATAATCCATGAACAAGTCTATAGGTACAGAAATATATAAAAAAGTATGAGAACTCTTAACTCAGAGTCAGTATAGTTATTTGGGATATTCAAACAAGTATTATCAATTATCCAGTATAATTTAGATTCTTTAATTCAAAAAGAACTTTTAAAATATCCCGCGCTATCATAAGAGAATAAAAAACCACCAATCACGTTTGCCAACTTATAAAAGCTCAGAATTTTAATCTCATACGAAATAATAACCTCAAAATATTATAGAAGTTATACATTCATTTATATAATAATTTAAATAATGTTTCGACCAGATACCTCGTTTATCGGTTCATACAGACGTCAGAGTACCTCCGAATGTGATTTCCTTGTAGTGATAATCCAGATTCGCTCGTATATTTACCTCCTTCGTTACATTCAGGATGTATGATTAGACTCGGAACAGCAAACACATGCACACTCCCATGTAGAACAAGTACCCAGATATAGTAAACACCAAATTTGTGAATTTATCCCCTTCGATACCAGATATACCCCCGCAATATGGTTTAATTCATTTATATCTGATGAAAAATGACACAGCTTTTTTAAGACTTTTCATCAACTATCAACACGTAACCAAGGATTTTCATACATTTTCTTTATACGAATCACATTGAGTCACTCCCCATTCAATTAAAATAGATACCTAGGATACCAGGCTATCGCACAGTTGTCAGACGATAAATTATATTCAACTTCCATGACTACTAATACGATTTAGTCGAAATTATACTGGACTTACAAACAGGTGCGTATATAAAATAGTAATTGCATCTCAATATGGTTGGTAGTTTTCCTCTTATGAAACACAGCAATATATATTGTTATGGCGTTTCTATACCAAGGTTTTAGAAATTAAAATTGTAAGTGGTATTTTTGAACGTTTTTATATGTCAGAGTTAATGTTGACTATTTATTGTTAATAATTTCGTTATCTAGTAAATGAACTCACCCTACGCAGATATTCTGTTGATAGTTTTTTTTTTTTTTGGATAATTATTATGATGTTTGTCAATTAAGAGATGTCATATAATGAATTAAGTGAATAAAAAGTTATAATCCGGGTAAAAATTTTAATAATTGAAGTGATAATATAATAATATATTCCTATTAACAAGTGCTTTGATTTCTATTAAGCATACTCTACGTCTATCTCTTCTACTTTTCGAGTTTAATTAGTTTTCATTCTTGCGATCATATTTGTAATCTTAGTAGGCGATGATTGTAAAAATTAAAGGCAGAAAATAAATATTGAATATAAAATCACAAAAACATCGAAAAATACCGTACAAAATACATAAAAAATTAATTAGAACATCGGATTTTTGATATAACCGCCATTTTGGCTAACGCACATTTGCAGTCAGATGTATTGAAATTTAGCAGAATTAACTACATTACCGGAAGAAATAGGTAGTGTCATATTACTCTTTATATCAAGAGGTACATCATCCAATAACTCTCTAAATTCATTGTCAATAAAGTGTAGATAATAACGTACTCCTGTAAGATTATCATAAAAAAGTATGCCCCTAAAAGTTTGATTCGAATGATACCTCTCCATATGTTAACACATCATTGCTACTGTTGATCTACTGTCCTAATAGCATGCGGATTAACTGTGTCATACTAATGAAAATTATGGCGATTGACGTGATAATCTTTCTGATGGAAGGCAGGTTCATCAGCAAATAATATATTGAAGAATCGTACTTCTCCTAGCAATTTTTTCTAGATGCTATTAACAAAACATCAACCTTCCATTGAAATCACATTGATCTAGTTCTTGGACCAACTGATAATGGTAAGGATAAAATTTATTTTTGTTTCAAATGCGATGAAATTCCTGTTGTGCCTAATACGATCGCCCGCATAGAAATATTTGAGGATTCAACAACATTGCCTCCTACTGAAAATTCGCTTTCTTCAGTCTTTTAAAAGAGCGCACATTAGGTTTCTTGTCAGCGTTTGGATGTTTTTGACTATATATACTGCTGTGGTCTGGCACCCCGGGGTTCGTAAATTCATGTTATTTATTATAAGATTAAGCTTTGCAATGTGCCGGAAAATTCTCTCAGAAATAATATTTTTTTTAAGTAAGATTTTGCTAATTGATGTATTGATTTGTTAATTGTTATTAATGTTCAGTTGTTTAAATTATTGTCATTCTGTAATATATTTTTATTATCATGTATTTTGTGTCCTTCTTAGAAGAATTCTTCTTCTATGATCTTTGCATATATGCGCTGCTTTGGCACGCATCTGTTTGTTATATATATGCGACTGTTTATCCTTCAAGGGCAGTTCTTTGACGAGATGCGGAGTAAGTACATGTAAATTTATTATTGTTAGCTGCCTTTTGTCCTACATTTTGATTGTAGTTTTGATTTTCGTGCTTTTGAATTTATCTCATCATCAAAGAACTCATTTTTATTAATAATTGGTATTATTATTGTTTACACAATTGGATATAAGATCTTTTATTTTAGTGCAGGAAGATGATGTTTAAGTTTAAAGAGTTAATTTTTGTTTTTCTTATTTTTTGCTGTTTTGTAATTATTTTTTAATCAAGCCGGGTAAGATGAATAGAAGCATTTTGTTGTAATTAAGTTTTTCCTATTTTTAGTTCACTTGTTTTCTCCACGATTAATTAGTTGGTATTAATTTTTTGAAACAAGGTGGATTTTGTTGTAATAAGATTTTTTTTCTGGACTGTTTTTGTTTTTTGTTTGATGAAGGATTTCATTGCTTTTGTAAATACTTTATTCAATTCGCTTCAAGCAGATTTTGGTTTTTGGCCAGGATCTCCAGTCCAAGGTTTGATTTTTTCCTGCGTTAATTTGTAATTAAGTGTTTTTTTTTAATAATAAAAATTTCTGATTATTAATGTTCATTCTAAATTTCTCTCTTTTATTTTTGATTCAACCTTTTCAATTTTTGTAATTAACGAAAGTCAATTTTTCAAACGCCCACATTTTTATTTTTCATGATTAGTTCAATTGTGAGAGTAACCCTGAAGTTAAGTATTCTTTTGCGCCCTTTATTTTTATCCGCTGAGCTAGTAAATTTAATTTTTTTCATTTTTAATTACATTTTGCATTTATGCTGTTCCAATCATACACAAGCAAAAACCGTAAACCAGAAATAATTTGTCCCCCAGTTAACAGAACACCATACTAACAATTCTTTCTCCAAAAACATTATTCTTCTAATAAATTTAATTTAATTACTTACGCTAAACACGATTAAACGTCAAAAAAAAAAACGACTGTCATTGTAATTATAGCGTCGTCGCTTACTAAGATTACAAATATGGTGGTAACAATGAAAAAATTAATCAAAACTGTAATAACTCGAAAAGTAGAAGAGACAGACATAGGGTGTGCTTAATAAAAATCAAAGTACTTGTCAAAGGTATTCAGTGATGTAAACATATAGAGAGTGTTCTTTTTAAAAAAGTAAGATATACGCATATTAAAATACAATTATAAACACACCTGCAGGTATAAGTAGGTCCACGCTAAGATATTTCAAAATTTGATTCACTTAGTCTAAGTGGTAATTAAATTACAATCGCTCTTCTCAAATAGTGCAAGCGATATAATTTTTAGAAAATGAAAGATGTCTTGGATGTCTCTGGATTGGAAATTTACCGCTAAAGTATCTCATATCTTATTGTTTTAAAATTTGCTAGCGTTTTGAAAAATGCCATAATATTTGAGGTACCGGTACTGTATTTAAAAAAGGAAAGTTAAAAGCTGTACCGAGGTTACGAATATCCCGTATAAATCCCGATAATTTTGCGTTGTAGAAAAATTATAATCTTACAACAATTTATGAAAACATTTTCCTATCTGTCAGTATTTAAGAGTTATAGAAGAATCCCTTGCTGTTGAAACACCCTGTATAAAACATATTCTTTTATTTTAGTGTGTCATTCCCCTTGTATCGAGTTGGAATTTGCATATGTTGTTTGAGTATGCAGTAAGCATATTTGGCGAAAAATCATGGTGCCCCCAAAAGATAGCTTGAAAGATATTAATATATTACTTATAATTTGGCTTACTTGGAGACGTCTGGGATCGTTAAAAATATAACCTTTTAAAAAATAGAAATTCTATTAGAATTGCGACTACATCCAAAACATTATTTTTCCAAATTTAAAATAAATTCTATGATAGCAAGTTTGTGGATTTTTGGCTTTCCACAAAAATAATATAGAATTGAGTATAATTGGCTAACTAAAAAATTTCAAGCAATTTTGAAGATGAATAAAGAAAAATTACAGAACAAGATCAGAATAAGCGAAGAAACCATCGACATATGTTGATTTATCGCATGAATCTGCATACATCTCGCTAGCTCAATTGGTAGAGCGCTCATCCGGTAAATGAGAGTATGTAGGTTCGAATACTCCGAGAGGTGAATTCTTTTCTTCCTCTTAATTATTACAGTTATTAGCAGAAATATATTAAATCGTTAAGATCAGAATAATATAAAATTACGCTTTGCCTAAATTAGATAAACTACGGTACATGATGAACATTCGTATTTTATATATAAAAAAAAAAGCTAACGTTGGGCCAATAGACTAAAAAAATGGTTTCATTCCGTACTTAAAGCGTAGTATCAGGAAGCTATGCCATTCAAAATAAATTGAAAATCTTTATAGGGCAATATCTTTAATAGAATAGCTTAAACTTTGCCTTCAAAACTAGATTTCGTGATTAATTTCCATTCCAGCAATTGCACTATTAAAGCTAATACCACTCGCAGAGTATATAGCTTTAACTTTATGGGGGTTTATAATTGTCCCACAACGCCGTTTACCGTCTATGGTCTATGGTATGTACATACATCGTACCTACATTTCAATTTCAAACTGTCATAAACGTAAATTGTATTCAGAGCTGTTTAAACGATACCCCTAGGTGTAGTGTGGCACAATAGCCGATAAAAGCAGTATTATCTATAAAAATTTAATGGTAATTGAAATGTAATTATACAACCCTTTTGGTTGTATTTCCACCGTAACTAAAGTAAGCTGCACAGATCTGACAATAAGTGTATATACAAAATTCGATTTTTAGGGAAATTTCGATATGGTTAATCCATTGTAGCGGTGGTGATTTTATGGATTGAGGGGTTTTATGGACTTTTTCTTTCCAGTAGTTGGGTATATGTAGCGATGTTGTGCATCAACAATTAACTGGTTTGGCCACGTTCCAATCGAACAAGCGTATCTACTGATCGTATATAATGCCGGCGCATGAAATTATTGCTTTTTTCATACATGTACTGTGTAATTTTATCTCACAGTTGCAAAAAATGATGTATATCGCAGTAGTTAAACACGTTTCGATTTGAATGGTCGGCATTGAACGTATGTAGTATCCGTTGAACCGAAAAGAGTAATAGCAATTTATTGATTTAATTTTTTTTTTTACAAGTTTTCAATTTTGCTGGCACAGACTTTGATATTAGCGAACTTTCAGTGCGTTTACTGATTCTGCAACTAATGAGCGTTTTTTAACAAAGAACAACGAAATATTATTGAAACATTCGGGCCTGAAATAATTCTTCGCTTTTATTTCAAAAGTGTACAGTTTTTATTCAAAAGTTTCTTCCTAATTTCAAATGTCAGTCAGCAGAGACCTACACGGAAAAAAAATCTTTTGGGATAATATAAAACAATATTGTAGAGAAAATATTGTGGCAGTAATTAGCACAATTATGTAACCTCGTCACAGATTTTTGTTAATTATTACATGTTGTTTTCACAAATAATACATTCAAATTGTTGTTAAACTTTTGTTGTAGTAATTTCACACAACTGTGACACTTGTTGTGATTATGCTTGTGTCTAACGTATGAGACAAGATTGTGGCAATTCTTGATACAAAACTTCTCATTTTTTCAATATTTTTGTTTCTAAATAAGTGGTCTAATTCAAATACACCAATGGCAAATTAGGGCGTTAAAAACTAACAATGAATTACCTGCAGTCGTCAGAGGGCGTTATTCGAGTACAGCGCCATCAAAATTTTAACATATAGTCAGTTTATATTATATATGGCGTTCCTTTTGGCACAAATCTCAGTTCAGCTCACCTCAGTTCAGTTTTGTACGTTAAGCTACGAGTTACTTGCTACGAATAACGCAACCTGGCAACAAAATGAGTTTGACATGAGCAGTTCGTAAATTTCGAATATTAGATTAGATTAGGATTGGGGTGGCCTATGGGACCAGTTTCATCGCGACCTTCAGATCTATTGTGATCCCTTTTTCCTGGAGGACGCTCTCTAATTTTGCTCTCTTAATTAAGCCTATCATCTTTGAGGGCGACTTCTTTATGTAGCTGCTAGCTGTGGGGTTCTCCTCCCCATTACTAGAAAACCTTGTCCTCGCCAGGCCTTCACATTGGAACTGGAATGTGTTCTTCTTCTCTTGGCAGTATCTGCAGGTTGCATCATCTGCCAGGCCTATGTTGTATATATATGCCTATTTAGTCTACAATGACCAGTCAGCAGACCTACAATCATTTTATCAGTCTTCCTGTCTTTATTCAGTAGATCTCTCGTGAATTCAGGCCTCTGCTCCTTTAGGAACTCTTTTGCCTGTCTTTGTCCGGTGATTTTTGCCACCACTCTCTGGATTGATTAATGTATCCATTCATTGATTGGATTTTAATTTCGATTTGGTAGTGTCGAAGGAGGGGTCGGCTCCAACGAATGGCCTTGACGAACCTCGCCTGGCCAGGGTTACTTTTCTTTGGGTGCCCACCTCATTTAGGGCGCTTACACAGTCCCAAATCAGTTTACAGCTAATCGCTATAATTGTGGACTGATGAGCAGTTCGTAACTTAACGCATTTGAGCTGCTGACGTGGTTTGTGCACATGTTAGATATACCTAATTTCGGAGTGATGGATGAGTTTGTTGTAAACAAACTGCAACAGTGGAATCTAGAACAACTACTGGATGTGCTTAGAGGTGAGACAAGTTGAAAGTTTAATATTATAGCATGGTATAATAATAATAAAGTAGGTACATATATGTAACGAAATTGAGCATAGACATGGCCACGTTCAATACACGTAGCAGCCCCCAAGCAGTTTGGAAAATGTTGACAATTCGTCTCAAAAGCGTAACACTACATTAATAACATATTACGAAACGGCCGCCACTTTGTGTAGTGGAAACAGTTACTGATATGTATCGTATTCGCACTCACAATGCCGCCATTGTCTCCCATTAATAAATCAGTAGGCTGTCGATTTATTTGTATGTATTTATCTAAAAGTTAATAGGCATATTACCACGCCACTGAACAATCCTTCTCTGTGTTTTTACTATTTGGCCTGAAGATGAGAGTTAAAACACTCGAAGCATGTAGCCATTTGTATTTTACGAATAAAAAAAGGGTTTGTGACATCCTGGACCTACTTTCATTTCCTTTAATGTAATTAACATATATTCACACAAAGACAGCCTTGAAGAATTGAGAGGGACAAAATTTTAAAGCGGAAATAATCCTTGCGTTTATAGTTTATAACAGGGTGTGTAGCATGCATTTAAATATTTGATTCATTGAGTAATTAATATTACTTTAGTTACTATTAAATTTAGTTTTATTTTCTTATTAGATGAATCCGTCAAATACAAGTTATACGTTTCATATTAAATATTCTGAGCCAAAAGTTGGTTTTATTTCCGATACCTATTTTTTTTTAGATTCAATTTAAAACGATTTTTAGCCTATTTACTATTCATTTCTGAGCGCATTTGGCCGTATGCATACGGCCCCACCACAATAGTACTATATTTTATTGGCTAAAATATGTTAATAGAAAGAGGACTGGTGCCAAATTGAATATTTTTGGAAAATTTCCTTTTGCGACCAAATATATATAGAACGGAAATTCTCTATTAGAGTGACTTACCAATTTATCGATGGTATTAGTAAGAAATAAACTATACATTAACTTCGTTTTTAAATTAATTACATTTCTACATAGCTTTAAATTTATACAGTTATTTAACACTTGTTCATTGTTTTTGCTTTCGTTTATATTATACATATTACAAGCTGGGAGTATAATATGTGTACCCCTTTGATAAAAGGTGTAGCTTCGGAGAGAGTGGAACTACACTAAATAATTTTATTCTTGGTAGTTTTTCTAGTTTTCTTAATGACTGTTGCATTTCTTAATTCATTATAAAGGACCTGAAGAAGGCATTTTCGCCGAAACCAGTAGTACAGAATACATATTTTTTTTATGTTTACAAAAACTAATACAGAGATGTAAATATATCACTGCTCCAGGAGATGCATTAAAAAATAAAAATAAACAAAATTAAGGTATATGCTTCTATTTATACGGCACTCTGCGAATTTAAAAGATACCTCTCACATATTTTGCTTTGAGGATGAAGTAAACATACCAGAGATTGATATATAATTGGACAATCTTTTCTGGTTAGGTTAGTATATTGCCATTCTAGCGGGTCATATTACCGATTCCTTTTTCATAAATTACTATGTTGTATAACTATCCAATGCGTGGATTGGAAGATGAAAGAACATTGAATGACCAGCGCGTTCTACAGGTCTCAACCCTTAATTATTTGTAAGGATACGTACTGCTGTGGTATGGCACCCCGGGTTTCGGAAATTCACATTTGTATTTTTATTCATTCCAATTCATTTTTATCAATACAAGGATAGAGTTTCCACAGTTTTAATATTTTATTTTGAAAAGATTTTGTTAATTGATTTGTTTATTGGAATTATTTTAATTGTTCTGTTTAAATTTAAATTCAGTCTGTTGTACATTTTGCATTTACCAGTAGTGTATATAGTTCATTGTGATATTCAAGAGATTTTCTTTGCATTTATGCGCCGCTTTGGCACGCAATGTAAATTGTTTATGTATGCTATCTTTGGGCCTCTTAAAGGGAGTTCTTTGAAAGATACCGTAAGTACATGTGTTTAATTTCTTTGATGCCATTTTTGGTAAATTCATTTTTATTTAAAATGTAGTTCGTTTTATTTGAAATTTATCAGCTTTCAAGGAACTCTTTTAATTAATAATTGCTGTTGTGTTTAATTGTGCACATATTGGATACAAGATCAGTTATTGTAATTTGTTTTAGAAGAAATTGTTTTTTTAGTTTAAAGAGTTTAATTTTCCGTTTCGTAGTTTTCAATTTAGTTTTGAGTTATTAATCACCTCGGATTGGGTGAAAAGAAGCATTGAGCTTGTGATTAAATTTCAATTATTTTTAATACATTTGTTTGTCCACGTTTAAGTTAATTTTGTGTGTTTGAATTTTGAGACCACGTGGATTTTTTGTGCGATTTGGATTTTCTTCTAGAACAAATCTGTCTGTTGTTTGTTTAGAGGATTTTGAATTGTCCTCTCGTAATTGTAGATTCATGCAGTTTTTGTTTTCGTCCAGGACTTTCAGTCCAAGGTTAAATTTTCTGCAAATTGTAACTAAATGTTTTTTTGCTTTTTTTTATAAAAATAAAATTTAATGATTGTTAATGTCATTCAAAATTTCTGTTCGTTTATTTTAGATCAAACCTTTTCAACTTTTGCAGTTTTAAAGAAAGTCAATTTTTCTAACGCCCACATTTTTCAAGATTAGTTTAATTGCGAAAGTAACCCTGAAAGTAGATATTCTTTTGCGCCCTTTAATATTATTATCCACTGAGCTAGTTAATTTAATTAATTTTTTTTTTATTTTCAATTTCATTTTACTTTTATGCTTGTGCCATCAGTACACAGCAGTACGAAACAAAGCATTCAAAAATAATCCCAAGATTTAAAAATTTCACACAAATATAATAAAAATCTTACAGCTTTAAAAAAACATGAAATAACTCAAAATCATACCTTTGATTTCAACAATTTTAAACAAAGAACAAAATTTAAAAACACGTAATATACTTGAAATAATTCAAATTTATAAACATAAAAATGCAGTCAATGATAAAATCGGTATACAATATTTTACAAAATTATATAATTTAATTTTATAACTAAATACAATATCTTTAAAGAACTATTTAATTACAAAATTCAAAAACAAATAATCAAAACATCCTATTTTAAAATGCAATCTTTAAATAAAACATAATAATATATTCAAAATCATAGTAAACAAAACAATTTGTCATTATTATATAAACAAAACATTTATTATATAATTTACAATTTTTACATTTATAATACTGAAAAAAGCTAAAGTCGTATTCATTCATGTTTTTAAGATGACGACTAAAAACCAAGAAAAAAGATAATAAATGCAATACAGAAGGAAAATTAAATGCATACCAAGAAGTTAATAAAATCCTCTTCAGGGCTTTCTAAATTGATTGTGTCATTATCAAATTAGTAAAACGGGATAAGTTAACTTAATTTATTAATTTGTTCTTGAACACATTATTATGATTCATAGCTTTCTTACGAATAATTTTGTTTGGGATGGAGAGATTCTTTATAAAAATACTGTGAGAATAAATTAAAATGTTTATGCAAAGAGCACAGCAATACAGCATTGATGCAGCACTTAAAAGCGTTTAAACTAAGTAGTGGCATTCCCAGATAATACCGAATAAATCTCCAAAGAGAGTAATGAGCAAACGATTAACGTGTTAGCATTCAGAACTTCATAACATAAAGCCCATTATTTTAAAATACTACCTAAAGCTAAGTTGATGAAAACATCAAGCATGCAATGGTGTAAATACTGTACGTATAAAGCGGCATTTTCATAATTATAAAAAAGCATGTCATTAAATTTACAAAGCCCATTTTCCACGACATATTCTAAATCCCTTATTCGAATCTCTCATAAAATGAAGACTTAATTACACCTCTACTCTCCGCCATTTACTAATTGGTATTTTATAACATAATAAAAATACGAGTGAAAAGCAAGCCCTGCAACCATTACAAGTGGAAATATTTCTTGTTAACGTTCTTTTATCATTTTACATTTATTTTATTTTTTTTTAATTACTCCGGATTTAAAACAATAAAAGGGTGGATGTCTTTTGTTTAAGTTCAAAGACAGCGAGAATGTTAACCGTTGTACTGCGACTGGGAACACACATGACAGATAATTTGCGCATTTGTACCTACTCACAAATTGTCGTGAAAATTTTGAATCTTTTGTACTGCAGTAATTAAAGGCAAATCACGCTTCTTAAGTGGTTTTATAGTGTTTTTATTTTTGGAAACATGTTTTTCATCTTATAAAAACTGGATACGAAGGTAATGAGGTATTTGGTAATCTATTTCTAAACACCCATCTACCCTTGATGGAGTGTTAATAAATATTCGTTTGCCATATATTTTTAATTAATTTCCTTTAACGGGAAATGGAATCTTGTAGTTTCAGCTATAGAACAAAACGTGCTACATACACTAGGTTCAAGGAACACATAGCAAGTTATCGCTATGGGAGACTTTAATCAAACCTACGTTGCGCAATATATAAACCACGATCTGCTTGATAACTTGGACAGTTTGCTTTATACGATCTGTCGCACCATTAAAATTTACTTTGAACTGAATACTTGACATGTCATAATAACAGTAACGGAAGGTACAGCTAATGGTAGCCTGGTTTATGTAAAAACTAAATAACTAACTTAAATTATCGATAAGAAGTGAAACGCAACTTTAAAAAACCTCATAGTTCGGGTTTTGACAAACCAAGCCGATGAGTTAGTATAATTTTAGAAAATGTTAGCATCAGCACTTTGCCAATGACTTTATTGAGAAATGAAACGAAATTTTGCCGTCAATTCTTGCCAAACACAACAGTAAATTATTTTTTTTCCCAGCAGGGAGGAAAATTGTACTTACCTCCTTAGGCGAAAAAAGTTGACTTTACCTCCCTAAAAGGAGGGGGATAAGTAAGTGACGTTGCATATGATTGATTTGTACATTTTATTATAATAATGTGACAGTTATTGGTAGATGACCATTAGTACATTCGGCCCAGTCTGAGCCCATCTTATGAGATAATTAGCTAAATTATTAGGTATTAAATTACAATTAAACTATTATTAAAAACACTTTTAAAACCGACGCTTACTTGACAGTTCTCAAAAAAAATTGAGACAGAATAAGTCTCATATTGTCATGTTCACTCGCAGGATGTCTTTATTATTGTAGACATTTAGTTAAATTGAAAACTGGGCTGGGGAAAATAGATATTCAAACCAACATGAGAAAGTGCTATTCCAGGTCTTGGCAATTATGAAATATTTCTCGCCGCGCCCCTGCAATAGAGCACTTTGCTCCCTGGGTTTGAAATATACAATTCTCTAATAGGTCCGATAAGTGGGCGCCAGTACTCATTAAGCATGTCGTGAAATAAACGATACCAGACATAAGATGGATATAAAAAACCTTGAATTAGTGAAGAATGTATATTCACCCAAGGAAGTTGATATTATCCGTCATACACCACAAACGCGGTCAGTTTTGGGGGGAAACGGCACTCGTAACATCGTCTTCTAAAGCGGCTTTCATACTACTGACCAAGTGATGCTCCGTTAGCGCGCTTCGACTACAGGCAATCACTAAAATTAACCCTAAGACATTCAAATAACCTACTGAACAAATTTCTTTTCTTATTTTTACTTAATTTATTCGGTCTTCGGTTGATAATGGGAACTCTCGTCTCACCTAAACAACTGTTTCTAAATAATCTCGTGTAGCGCGGAGTGATCGGATATTTATGTGTTCTTTATATTTTGAACTAATATTATTTTTTCGAAGATGGCCCTCATTAGGAATGTGCATTACGCAATATACTTCTAAACACGTTTAGAAATATATGTTTTTCAATTTAAGGCGAGTATATTGCCCTTGTTAAAGCTTCACAAAAATAAAGATTTAATTTTGATTGTTCAGTACTCAACAGAATGTTTTGAACAAATTACAATTTGGTTTTCGAGCCGTGTATTACTGTGTAGGCTGTAGCTAAATTTATAAACGAGTTATAGAAATCGATTGAGGAAGAACAGTCCAGTGTAGGCGTGTTTGTTGGTTTGAACTGGTTAATCATGATGTTTTGCTTACGGAATTGGAACTTAGGGTGTTGGGGTAAGGCTTTGGATTGGTTTGGCGGTTGTTTATACAATCGCCCACATTAAGTATTTATTAATGACACATCATCTTGTTTATATTACATTAGCAGAGGTGTTCATAGACTTTAATGAAAAAAAAAACTTCAAAAGGTTCAGACGAAATTTTAAAGGGATAGAATTTTAACTTATGCTTCATCTCGCAAAACACCTTGAGAAAGCTTTTAGGCAACGCGGAGGATAAATCTCGACTCAATTAAAGATCGGGTATTTACAAAATAGGGTATAATGGCCGTAATAAGGTTTACATTGAAAACAAAGCAAGCGATCGAAACTAGGTTTAAGGAACACATTGCAAGTTATCGCTATGGGAGACTTGAATTATCCAGCGTTGGACACCTATAAACGATATCGACTGCAAAAATCATATAGAAAATAATTAGTATATAATGTACAATCACCTAAAACATTCAAATGACTGCAATTTTTTCTAGACCCCTCACCACAAATTGCACTAAAGTGGGCATACGTTTCAATAGCAAAGTTATTATCATCAGCAGAAACACTAAACTAGTATTACCAGCGCCACAGGTTGTAGTATTTTTGTCATTAAAATGACTTATTGATTCGAAAAGTTGCATTCCCCCATCAGCCAATTTTGATGAGGGTAGGATGGTTCATATTCGTCGCCACTTTGTATTTCTCAGGTAATTTTTCTTGGTAGAAGGTTAAGTTTTTGATAACTCCCGGCACTGAATGAGGATGAATGTATAAATTTACGCAAAATGTAGAAATGTTAGAAATTTTCCCACAGTAAATGTATTTTACGTGAGTATTAATGGGAAAATTTCTGTTTCTTAGAAAAAATCTCTAACATTGTAATATTACTAAAAGATGTTAATATCTCTCAGGAAAAACATTTCTTCTTCGGTCTACCTTTTCCCTTTTCCCCTAATCCTTCTTTCGCTACTTTTCTGGAATATCTGTGCTTTGGCATCCTGCTTGAATGTCCTAACCATCTCGTTGCTCTTCAAGTGCATGCTTCTACCTCCTGTTATATATTTTTCTTTCCTATATTAGATTTTTGTGTTTGTATCTCCAATTAACCTTTTTACATCGTGGTTCGGTATTTTGCCCACATAGTTCATATCTCTTCATAAAATGCATTTTTGCCTCTTAGGTCCTTGTCCTCTGTGGCTGAGTAAACGTCCACTATTTTCAGGAAGGAAATGTTTTGGATCATGGTTTTTATTTACGTGTTAATTCAAGGTTGGTGTTGGTATGTCGTAATAATTTTTTAGAATAAATAAATAAATATTAAATAAAATAAATAGATAAATAGAATAAATACATAAAAATTAATTTAATGTTTTTAACTATTAGCTAAGTTCTCTTGCGGCTGCGAAACGCATTTGCGATTTGCGGATAAGCGCATAGATAATCATAGAATGTAGAAACCTGTGCTTGAAAAATTCAGCAAACTCGGAAAAACAAAAATTGCAGTTGAAGAGGTTAGAATAAAAAGGATACAAAAGAGTTGTCACTTATGTCCTTCTTATTCTAACCCCCCTGTGGTTATTTTCTTCAGAGTGTAACAAATTTTCACATACATTAGATGCAATAAATACAATCATCAAATTCGTATCCAGTTGCATCCTTTTTACAGTATGAATTAACTAACAAATTAATGTATTGAATATTTAAATTTCTTGAGAAAAAATCCTCTTAATTATTATAGTTATTAGCAGAAATACATTAATTTGTTTATTATTTCATACTGCAAAAATCTTGCAATCTTTGCATATTCACCGGCCTTTCAAGATCTTATATCGACTTATGTTGATTTATATATTAGATGAGTAGCACAAAACTGCCGTTCTAACTATCAATCCTTTAATTTTTAAATTTCACATATATGTTTCGGCCTAGGCTATCTTCAGGTATGTTTGTAATATCTGTCGAAAGTAATGAAAATTGTCAAATTTTACATTTAAAAAATATTTAATTTTAATTGGAGAGAACTTCGTATCTTTTCTAAACTTTCCTAACATTTCAAAATTTCGTGATAATTTTTCCAATTAGATAAACTTATTTCATTAAAATAAAATATTTTTTAAATGTAAAATTTGACAATTTTCATTACTTTCGACAGATATTACAAACATACCTGAAGATGGCCTAGGGCAAAACATGTAGTATGTGAAATTTAAAAATTAAAGGATTGATAGTTAGAACGGCAGTTTTGTGCTACCCACCCAACGTATATATACATCAATCCATAGACTTAAATTTGAATTATGTTGATTTGTTGCACGAACCTACATCTGACTCGTTAGCTCAAATGGTAGAGCGCTTGTCCGGTAAACGAGAATGTGTAGGTTCGAATCCGTGAGCAAAATTTTTCTTGGGAAAAAATCCTCTTAATTATTACAATTATTAGCAGAAACACATTAATTCGTTAGCATCGATTGAGTGTTTATACTTATTTGAAGGCTGTAAGCAATCAACTGTTTGTAGCCCCCTCTTCAACAAAATTTTGTCTATACGCCCATGATGGGAGCCCACGTGTTCCTGAAACCACTGTCCCGAATAAACAAAATCGAGATTTATTTATTTATACGAGTGTAACACGTGATCGGATATTTTATACGAATCCCAGATTTCTTAGTTTTCTAAATTGGCAAATTCGATTACAATATTATTGGTTGTTTGTGTTTGGGGTTTTCGATATATGTACCTATTTGGTCAAATTTAACATTAAAGTATTTGCTTTCAATTTCATGTAGATACTACAAAAGCAAAAAAAAAGAAACAAACACAAGTAAAAATGCGTTATACATTACCCAAAAAGGTATTTCCATAAACTTACTCCACCGGCAATCGTTGCATTTAATCGTGAGGGATACGGAAAACAAAACGTGCCTGTATTCTGCTCGTTCAAAGAAATTCCCCACATCATGCGTCATTGAGTCTAACGATATCTTCGAAACGCGTGTTACCTTTACCAGTAGGTAGAGAGTAGAGGTCGCAGTAGCGAAGTTAAAAACCGCAGATCCGGCGGTAATAATAATCTGCCCAGAGTTTAATGCGCGGTTATAAATTGTGTTTTATCGGGCGAAGCGAACCGATATAGATATTGGCGTTCGGTTTTCGGGTTTTAAAATTTTTCTGCTACATATTTCGCCATTAGGCGTTTTCGGTAGTAGTAAAGTAAAACGTCACGCGTAACTTCAACGAGTGGAAGAGTGGGAGGATTATTCACAGTTTATCTCCTCGGAAAACGAGGTACAGTGAGAGAGAAATTCGCACACGAGTCAATAGAAACGCTTTTTACCATTGATTCGTGTATGAATATAACTAGAAATTATGAATTTTTATGCCATTTAACAAGAGAATTACTTCTCTTCATGGATAAAACAATGCAATGTTTCAAATGAATTTTCCCAAGGTTTCTTGATCAGTATACTGCTTTTCAGATATATTTCATATCCTATATTACCAAAGGAGGGATACCATCTATTATTACAAATATCTATACCATATTCCGTTAGGGAAGTTAAAAATTTTAGCAGCAATCAGCAAAATAAATATTATAACTTTAAGAAGTGGATTTTCGACAATAAAATTAAAAATATATCAATCGTTAGTAGTAACGGATTGGACCTTCTTGAACATACCTCGGATGTAAATTCAGTTTTATAATACACTGTAGCAATACACAGCGACTTGCGTGTTTAAGAATAGCAGGAGTTGAGGACTACTCCTACAGCAGCAATGGAATGCCTCCTAAACCTCCCTCCTCTTCATTTGGTTATAATGGGTGAGGCAAAAATGAAGCATCTCAGATTGCAAGGACTATCAAGTGGCAAATATGTAAAATTGGGATTAATATTGTTCATGATGTGGAAGGAAACCTTTTTGGGAATGAGATCAGAGCACATAATTTTGACATATCTCTTTAGCAGATAAGCTGGAATCAATCCAACTACAGAGACAGGTTCAAAGCATTGATTTGATTTATAGGGGGATCGAAAACCGAAAACACAAAGATTACCCCATCCATTAGGAAAATGATGCTGTTTTTCAAGCAGATTCATACGTAACATTGCATTATGCAACTTAAATCAATCATAGGGCTTATGAAGATAAGTTGATCTATATTACTACAAAGAATCAGACGATACTGAGGGCACTAGCGAACCCCAAGATACAATCAAAACTAGTTTGGGAAATTGGAGAACTGAATAGCATTACAAACCGCAATGAAGCAACTTTGCTGTGGGTGGCCAGACATTTGGTAATCGAAGGAAACGATTAAAAAAAACTGATGAGCTTGCAAGAAAGGTATTATCTGCTTCGTATATAAACCCAGAACTTGTTCTAGGAGTGTTTAAAAACATAGCACGAGAGAAGGTAAGAAGATAAGTTAAAGAGAAATAAAAAGAACACTGGAATAATACAACCAGGCAAACTCATAGTAAGACCTTTATCAATGGAAGGACACTGAAAGGACATCTACAAAAAATTGGGACTAACATTAGAGTTACCAGCTGCAGACTGTATAATGAGAGGACAGAGAATGCTTACCACATTCTGTGTGAATGCGAAGCTCTGGACATAAGAAGGCAACATTGTTGGGCAAGTCCAAAAATTAACACAGAAGATTACTACGACCAACCAGCCAAAGACCTGTACTAGGATCTAAGAAAGCTGGTATAATTTAATGAATAAATGGAATAGGAAACTAAATACAATAAGCCATGAGGCTGCAGTGTTACCGGAGACTCCATATCAGAGTGACTCCCACAACAAAATAATAATAATAAACTGTATTTTATATTTGATATCCATGTTTACTATATACTACTCCACTATTCTTCTGTCACCAACCTAATTGCCTCCTGCCCCTAATTGCCTGCTACCTTGATAACAGAACATGTTTTGTTTCTTGGTAATGGTCACTATTCCAAGTGCTTCCTCGCCTCTTCAGGGGTGCCTCAGGGTTCTAAACTGAGAGATCCCCTGCTTTTCTGTGTCCATATTAATGACCTTTTGTCTCAAGTTAATTGTAATGTTCTGGCATATCCGGATAACTTAAAGATTTTTTCTAACATGTCATCTCCTGAAGACTAGGTCGCTCTCCAATGTAACTTGGATATTATAAACGATTGGTGTAGATCCAATAAACTACGCTTAAACATTGAAAAATGTACAGTTGTCTCTTATTTTAGAAAGAGTAACCCCATTATTTTTGAATACTCGGTTGATTAGATTGATATAGCGTGCCAAACCTGTATTAAAGATTTGGGGGTTACTTTTGACTCCCAATTACAGTTCTCTAATGATATTAATCTGATTTGTAAGTTCGCCTCACTTTCTCACTTGGTTTTTTAATTCGTACTTGTAGATAATTCACTAACCGTTCTCTACTGAAGACGCTATATTATTCGTTTGTTCGTACCAAGTTCGAATATGCCTCTTTGGTTTGGTTGCCGCATTATATTTACTATTGCTATTGAAGAAGTTCAAAACGATTCTCGAAATACTTGGATTTGAGATCTACTGGCACATATCCCCTACTGATGGTAGAATAAGCACCTAGCTCAAGTGCCCGGACTTTAGGTGCTCATCCTAATTTAATGAATGAATGAATCCCCCTCGTGGTTGCGACTGTTGCATCCTGCTCAATAAATTTAACTTTGAACCTTTATCCGCTTGGAGGGATGTGTCACAATTAGGGACACAATTGATAGTGAATCTGTATTTGTGCATACTAATACGCCATCATTACACACACTTGTAGTTACCGAAGTAGAAACTGCCACTGTCTTCAGAAAGTTTAAAGATAAGATGACAGCTAGACCAAATGGTATCCCGAGCTTTCTAGTCCGTGACTGTTGGATAGCTCTGGTGTATCTTACAAACGGGTTTAATTTGGTGCTATAGTCATCAACATTCCCACACCTGTAGAAATATCGCAAAGTGTAGCTAGTTGTGTTGGAAAAAATCTCCTTGCAGTGTGCGAAATTATAGACCAATTTGGCAGTATATCAATTCGTAATAACTTTGCCAAAACGTTTGACTTTGGTGAAAATGTTATATCTCAAAATCAACACGGATTCATGGAGAAACGATCCACAGTTTACAGTTACATTTAGCTCATTCTACCCAATATACCTTTGATCAATTCGATTCCTGTGGACAAGTGGTTACTATTTACACGGACTTATAGGAAAAGAAGGGAAAATATTTGGCTTTAGCCATTTTCTAGTAATACTAGTAACCTATCCGTCTAACAGAGTTCAATTTGTAAGTTACAACGCCTACAAATCTAAAGTGTTTCACGCTAGTTCTGGGGTTCCACAAGTCTCCATCCTTGGACCGCTCATGTTTATTATATTTATTAATGATTTGATAGATTATTGCTGATAAATGTAAGTTCGTGAATAATCTCAAGATTTTTACCACAGTAACTTTTATCAACAATTGTTATTATCTAGAATATCAAACCGATCTTATGCCTGAGAGGTGTAGCGCTAATGGTTTACAACAAAATGTCGATAAGTATAGAATTATGAACTACACTAGAAGAAAACAATCATTATATGATTGATAGAACTTCTTTTACACGTCACAACGCTGTGAGAGGTTTAGGAAATCACCTTGATACTTCCCTTACCTTTTTCTACGCATCGTAATGTCAGCTATAAAGATTTTCTGGAGGAATTTTGATTGGAGGCTCTTCTTCATTTCGTGCAGCCACAATTAGACTGCTTTACTACTCATCGAATCTGAGCTGGAATAAGCTTTTTTAATTTGGAATCTATTCCGCTCTTCCCAAAAATAAATACTTAAAGTTCAAAGGAAGCTTCTAAATATTTATACTTTAAACAAGAAAGCTCTTACCCTGAGCTTGGCTATTATTACCAGCCTTTACTTTAGCAATTCGATAATGAGTGGTTATTAACCTCAATCTTCGTAATAAAGAATCACATAATGAATTTTATCTCGAAATGTTTTAACTTATCAGCCTAAAATGCAACGTTCTCCTGTAACTCCAAGTAATATTATCGGTCCACAATCAAAGAAAGCAACTTTTCTTTACGCACGACTTGCAAAGCCAAAGGAACGAAAAACTAAGGAAAAAAAATGTTTCCTGAATTCATCTAATAACTGTATCAATTTCCGAGTTATAACTGAAGTCGTGATTTCCACTCGGAAGTCTGCGCACGCGATCACGTTCCAATCTTACCCTCCAGATACGAAACAGAAAATTGCCGACGTGCAGGATGATTCGGGTTAAATAAACCTTCACTGCTGTTGTGTCAGCAAAAGATATTACGAACGCACATTTTTAATTAAACATGATTAACTTTTCTAAACGGATAAAGACGGTAAAAACTATATCATAAAACCGGTGTTTTGGAATTTAGTTTTCCACTTATGATGATGACTCGACGGCTTTATTTATTTATGCGAAGGTTTAGAACATAACAGCGTGAGCCACGCAAAAGGAGATAAGTACTTCCTCAGTAAAGGGACTCCTAAATAGCCGGGCATGTTGTGGAAGTTAATTTTTGATGAGGTGATCCTTCATGACAATCTTCCAGCTTTACCGCACGCCTAGTCTTGGAACTTTTAAAAGTATGCTAAGTATCGCATCAAATATGCAAACCCTTTAACATGTTATCGCTTCCTTTGGGTGTCATATCTTACAACTTTTGAGGTTTACTTTTTCCAAACTAAGTAAGTAAGTGGGAGAGCCTTTCGTAACTAATTTCGTATCTAAGCAGTATTTTTTGAGGAGTGTATGCTCTGATATCAGTATATTTTCAGGTTGGACTAACATTAAACAGAAAGTTTTTCAACTCCCTTGTGTCACATCGGATACTTTGTGATATTTTCCTTATGTATGCCTGCTGAAGGATAATAAGAAATTGTGTGGAGATAATTACAACATGCTTTCAGCTAAATTTAATTAACCTTAATTAGAATTCTCTCTAGGAAACGTGTCATCTTCCTATACTGGTTAATATAAATAATTGCTGTTGGCATTCATCAAAACATATTATATGCAATGCAGTGGTCTTGCTCGGTTTAATTAATTTCTGGGAGTGTGTGTATGAAATAGTGGTACCATGTATGAAGCGAATTATCTAATGGTGAATATTAATGATTTAATTAGTAAATCGCCTAGGATAATATTGGCGTATATATACGAGTACACATGTAGACGCTCTGATAGGTGTATCAGTTATCGTAAATACGGCAGTGAGCGTGGTATTGTATGCCAAATTTAGCACGTGAAATAGTAATTAATTTAAAGTTACCTCGTAGCAAATGGAGGGGTGTCACATGCAGAAGTTTAATATTACGGTGAGCAAAGGGTATCAGGCAATTAGCCGATTCATAATCTGCCTCGATACTGATGGTTGGTTTGTGGCGCCAAAAGCTTCGTTTAATTAATTGGAGCTTCGGTAAAGTTTGATTGCGTAAAGTACAACTAACACAAAACTAACTGGAATGATGTTGCAGTTATTTGCGCAGTGGTGGGGTGTTATAAATTAGATTCGTGTAGAATTAAATAAGTTTATTTAGAAGTGTTTCTTTTGACGTTTTAAGTGGTGTCTAACATTTAAAGCTAATTCAAGATTGCCACTTCAAAACCTCCAAGCTGTCTTCGACTAAAACTTCGCTTCCTATTATAATCTTTCGTTATATAAAATAAGGTATTATCTGCTTTACCGCAAATAGTTTGTTACGTTTTTTTTTTCTTTCGCCTATCTTATATTTTTCCTGATGTCGATATTATCGATTCCCACGTACCGATTCGATTTGGCGATTGATCGTGTTCCTTTCATCTGTCCTATTCTGTGTTTACATCTTTTCGACGTTAGAGGGCAGCTCGATGTCCGTATTCTTATTTTATTCATCTGTCTTCTGAATTGGTGGTGTGACCGTATTGCTTGTTTTCCGTTTCCTGTCCATTCTGTGTGTGGTTGTTTTAGAGGCGTTCTCACGAGTATACTTCCTATCTCGGAATTTTTAAATATTTCAACATTTTGTGGATTTAATTGGAAGTTTACTGGAAATATTCATTGGCTGTATATTCGCTGGTGTTTGGTGTGAAATTTTCGTGAATACTATAGCAGATGTGTTCGGTAAATCGAGATATAATTTGAGAACCCACGCGTCTGCAACGCCATATTTGTTTCTTTCTTCTCTTCGTTGTAAAACCTCGTTATTTAACGGTAAGCAGATCTTGTTATTTCTTTTAAATCACTAACTTTGAGGTTTCTGTGTTTTTAGAGGTTCTTTTACCACACTTTTAATTTTAATTTTGGAATTTTCCCATCGTTTATGTGAGATTTTGAACACCCACGTGCGGTTGAGGACTTCTGCGACCTTTTTAAGTCCCTTCGGGGAATCCTACCTACCTCCTTTAGAAAGTCAGTGGACCATTTGTTTCGGGCATTACCGAGTCAGCTCAGAGGCTACGATCTGTTCGGATCGGAGAGGATCTCCATGGCCGAAACAGCAGATTGAGAACAAAAGCTAAGTTGCACGCTTTCTTTTTATTTGCAAATTTTGTCTGCGTTTAAAATTTTCATTAGTAAGTAACCAACCCCGATCATTCAGTTTTTTTTTTTATTGCTTTATTCAACGATACAGTAAATTATTTATGTTATACTAAGGATCGGAGGGTACTATCTATCACTAGTTCAGCAAAATAGTTTAACTTTAGTATTCATATATCTTTTCAGTTTCTTTTAACAAATTCAAATATTTACTTAAAATCAACCGATTGTATATCGGCCTGTAATATACAGGGTGGTTTGTTCACCAACAAGTATAATCAAGTCAAATATTTAGATTTATTTTAGTAGTTTATTTTCTTTGTAACTGTAAAACTTTTCTTGAATTTAAATTAACTCTTAGCCTAAGAATTTTCTTTATATAACGTGTGTGAACTGATTGCGTTGGCCAAAGTGTTCGGTGTTCGAATCCTACCGTAGGATTTTCTGTTATCGTTTTACACATATTTCATTTATTTTTTATTGTCTTTATTAACATTTACTGATACAGAGTATCATAGTTATTTTCTTGAATTTTATGTCATATTTCATTCTTATTTTTTTGTCGTTATTAACGTTTACTGATACAGAGTATCACTTTATTTTCCTGAATTTTATGTCAATAACACCAACTTTTTTTATTAACAATTTTATTAATAAAAGTTTAACTGTTTTATCAGTGAAGTCATTCTTTTATTTTTTTGGTGTATGAGTTTATTTGCAAACCGTTTAACCCCTCGAGTTTTAATTATCACCTTGCATTCCTGCTTGTCAGGGGGCATGACAGGGTAAGTAATCCTAAGCAAGTGGCGCCGAAATTTATTATCCATCTTGGGTTTGTATTTCGATCAACCCACTCCCTCGCTGACGAGCCGGCTGGCACCCTGCATGATTGCCGAATATCCACCCACTTCTTCGAAGGTTTGTAAAACGGAAGTTGCATCACCTTTTGTCTTTTTATTTTGAGTTCTTGCCTCGCGATTTTTCACGGTACTCGACCGTCACTTTCGTTGCCGGAAATTTAGGTAACAAATTATAATGATTTTCACCAATAAGTATAATTTATCCTTCTCTGATAATAGATAAATAATTTTCAACGAATTCAGGTGTATTTAAAAGCGTTTTTTTAAAGTTTCCCAACAATTTTATTTTCTTCTTAAAAAAAATGATTTAATGTAGATCCCAAAATGTGCATATTTTTGTTGCCTAAATGTACAGTGGCTTCATTTCTAATGTCTTCCCCTTACTACCATGTATCTATACTGCTACCGCACGCTCTATGCCGTGCGATTCGAAATAAACACCCCTCATGGAGATTCTAAGTGATGCCATGGTTCGGAAATTCTTATAGAAAGTATGAGTTTATAATACTAAATAAGGAGCATTGAGAGAAGGCACTCCAATGAGAGCAGATTCGAATTGTTATACAGACAGCTCTGTTGACTGGCTATGACGTAGGAGTTGGAATATATGGAAAGAAGCCGAAAAAAAAGCCTTTTCGGTAAGCTACAGCAAGGACATGAAGGGGTTCCATGCTGAGATTGCTGCAATTCATCAATGTGTCAGAGAAAGAAAGTAATGAACTGAGGTAAGTAAAAGCGTCGCTATTTTCTTTTACAGCTAGTCCACATTTAAAGTGTTTACTTCCACAATTGTTGATTCTAAGCTGGTCTGGGACTGTGTAAGTGAATTAAATGAAATAAGCAGCCACAAGAAAACCTTGACAAGCTAGTATAGAAATTGTATACTTCAAAGAGGTACCTTTATATGGGCTTAGAAAATCTTATGGTAGGCTCACATTACAAAGAAGATACTTTTGCGATACACCAAAAAGTGTTAATGAACAGTGCTTTATTTGTCTTGAGATTTCATTTTTCAGATTTGCATACTTGTAAAAACCAAACAACAGGTAATTTATATTATTACTTCAGCTTCTTGTAAGGAACTCTACGTTAAGAAGATCCAATGAAGTTACACATTGTTTCCTAAAGCACCAAATAAGCAAATATGTAACGCCAAGTCCATTTTTTATATTCAGAATCTACTATATAACCATCTAACGTCAAACAAATTATTCAAAACTCTTTAGTTTCATTCTACAAGAATTCAGGATTTTAGTCACCTCAATGCTGAAGCACTGCATCCTGATTTATATAACTTTAACGCATCAAAAATATCCTAAATGTAGTGCTCGACCTTAAATTCTCTTCACACATGTACATTACAAAAATTGCATTCCAAAAACTGTGTTAGTTGCCAACACAAGCGAACGGCGAAAACAAACACAAAAGTAAAACACTTTTTATGATCGATTTTTCAACACTGGCTGGGCGTGCTGTTTGTTCACCTCGTTAAATATGCAGTTAGCGTTATAGATGAAATATCATGCTACACGCCTTTTTTCCCTCTGTAACAGAAACGAGGAACACGATTGAAGTAAAAAATCGATATCCGTATGTACGGACCGCCCCGGGGGCTGTTGAACTGTCAACGCTAATACACCATTTATTTCGCATGAACTTTTTAAGTGATGTTTCCGAAGTGTCCGTCATCCAGTGCGCAATGTGTACACATAAACAAACGCGTTTCATACACACTTTTTTTTTGAATTAATGTGCGTGACATTTCACGAACCTTTTTTGCAGTACTAATAACTAATAACCGTACTAAACAGGAGATGTCTTTTTTTATGTTTGAATCTTAGAAAACGAGGAATTGTGACGTTTAGAGCCTTTAGGGTGTTGATGGTCGGTCTTCACTTCGATCTTTACTTGTTGTTTCACAGTTAGCAGTATATGGTGTATTATATGTACATTGTATAGAAATACATGACACGTATTGTCAAGTTAAATTTGTGTTTCCCTCTTCCACTCATAACTTTTGGGAGGGAATAAAATGAAGGAATGAAAACCCAGGTGAGATCCATCAATGAATGGATATATATGAGTCCAGAAGGTGGTGGCAAAAATCACCGGGGCAGAGACAGACAAAAGAGTTTCTAAAAGAACTGAGGCCAGAATGTAGTAAGGATCTGCTGAGTAAAGATAAGAATACCGTCAAAAAGATAGTAGGCCTGCTGTTTTGTCACTGTAGACTAAATAGACTTGTATACAACATAGGGCTAGACATGATGCTAACTTTCCATGAGAAGGAAGAAGCACCAGTTCATGTGTTGTGCGAATGTGATGGCCTGTAGCTAACAGTTACATAAAGAAGCTGGTTTCAAGGATGACAGACCTAATTAAGAGGGCAAAATTAAAAAGCGTCATCTAAGAAGAAGGAGATGGCAATAAATCTGAAAAGGTCGTGGTGAAATAGTTCCATGGACCACCCCAATTTTAACCTTATAGCTGTGTTTCCAGATGAATCACAAGCTAATCAGAGCCAATCATATACTGTAAAATTAGTCAGAAAACTGTTTCGGATTTCTTTGAGCCAATCGAATCCTTTCTGACCAGTTTGTGATTCCACTGCGAACACAGCTAATCTAATTTGATCATAGACACGTTTTCCATTTAATACGAGTTTAAAGATTATAAAAGTTTTTAAGAAGCATATAGAATTTATACAGTAGACAATAGATTTAGTAAGAGTCGGCTGTGCTCTTAACAACTAAATTAAAATAAGATTCAATATAATCTCCTCAGACTGCAATTTAGATATTGACGTATAAATACAAAAGCGTCGGTAAATAGCTGGAACGGTGTGTAATTTTTTGTGTGCTAATTTTGATGAATCCTTCGAGACAGATGGCAATTCCGATCCATTGAGTGATCTGGAGTTTCCTCATATCCTCCACTTTTTAAAAAGAACAGGATTGATTGACCAGCGAGAATAGCAGACACCACTAATGTATTATCAGCCTCACTAACATCACTGAGTGGTGCCTTGGGCCCCTATGGTTCATTCGGCATGTTTTTAACAGTTCATATAATTCTCTTATAATTGTTAGTGCTTATTGCCGACAAATACCATTGAAACCAGATTTTTTTCAATACTGTCCAACAGGTTATGCGAATTGCATTGAATTTGCATTCATTATCTTTCCGATAGTGAGTTACTGTTGAAAAACTCTTCGTTTATTTCCGTTCAATAGCAGATTCTGCTTCATGATCATTCCCCCTCTGCTATTTTAATTTCTTCCTTTTCAGGAATGTCAGAAGTGACCCTGGATAGCTCCAATCTAATTTTCCATTTTTTTTTTATATTGCGGCATAAGTATAGTTTTTGGAAAGGTGTATGTAGATGGATACATCTAGCTCAGTTAGAACTTGACTGTAAGGTTGGAATCGAGGACGTTGTAGAAGAAAAAAGATGTCAGTTCCTATAGCAAAGAAAGACTGCAGGCTATCATCTCTTATATATAATAATAAATAAATTTAGCACCCTGAAATTTCACTTGAGAATTAGCGGCAATGTTCCCATTAGTATAAACTTTGCCAAGAACTTTTGCAATATTTCGCCACGACTAACAATAACGTACAAGATTATTATAACTAACAGCTTCTTGCGGGTTTCGCCGTGTGTCAAAACTTTCGCTCGACGTTTCGCTGTTCATACTGACAGCTTCTTCAGGATAACTGAACTGATTCTCCATGGTCCGACATTCTTCTTATATACGCCTTGGTGCATCCAACCGTGTAGTTTCGCGTCCATTGACGTGACGGTTCGTAGTAGGCTCTTCCACGTACTGCTAAGGTGGTACCCTTCTTCTCTGTTAACGGTTTTATTCTTCTCTATTTCTATGGCTTCCCTGATGACTCTTTTCTCGTAGTTCTTGTGGTAGTTATTACTTTTACATTCTTGAAATCCATTTTGTGTCCGGTGTCGTGCATGTGTTCTGCCACCGCTGATTGCTCGGTCCTTCTTAATCTTGCGTCCCTCTCGTGTTCTTTAATTCTTATGTCGATGGCTCTTCCTGTTTGTCCGACGTAGGACTGTCCGTATTGGCATGTTATCTGGTAGAATACTTCTGTGCGCCCTCTGGGTATCTTATCCTTTGCGGTCGGTAGATACTGCTGGATCGACGTTGCAGTCCCGAAGCGTACTTGTACGTTACGTTTCTTCAAAATTCGGCCTACTTTTTCGGTGACTCCTGCTATGTAAGGTAAACAAGATTATTTACACATGGCCAAGTTATAGTAAAATTCATTTGACCAAGGTTAAACAAATTTAGAATGTGGTATTCACCGAATACTTGTAAACAACTCATATTGTTTGATACATCCAACAATTTAGATCAATAAGCTCTAAATTAGAAGATCGTACTTTGAATGACACTAGTGAATGAAATTATCAAATCTATTTATGCCAATAAGGACTTATGTGATCTTATGTAAAGAAATAGGGCTGTCCTTCATGAGGAATTAGTCAAAGTATTCTTTGTGGTGTTCTATGGCGCATAGGCGCATGGGCAAGCATTCCATCTTGATGCTTTTCAGTATTTCATTTGATTCCATAAGGATTTTGTAACTAGAAAACTAAGAGTAGAATTCACGCGTTTTTATATAGAATCCTGAGATCCAGTATGTTCCGAAACTATAAAATGGTTATGTAAACCTAAAATAGTAAAGGTTTTCCAAAAAATATTCATGGATAAAGTAGTTATGGGCCCATAGGCGTTGACTTAGAACACTCAGTACATTTTCAAAAAGACCTGCCAACGATCCTTTGAATATAACGCACCCAACAACTGTTTTCTCACTCCGTAAGAGTTTATATTCTCCTTTTTCCATTTCCCAACGACGAGAACAGAATTGAAATAAGGTCGACCCAATGTTTTCCATTCACCATCCGCCGGATCGTTAACGTAAACATTGTAATTCTTTTCCTTTTAGATTCACTAGCGACGCTTTACTCGGTCTTCTTCTGGGTACCGACCTGGCTTTCCGCATCCGTCTTCCTCCAATGTTTCTTTTACTCCACCCGCTCTTTTTTTCTTCTTTTCCTCTGTTTCGCTTCTCGCGTTCAGTTTAGGTGTTTTTCTCAATTCGACTCCGCTACCGTGGGGGAAACAAAACACGGACATTTATTGGCTCCAGTAAACATTTTATGCGTTGCCGCAACGTTCAGTTAAATTGGATTATTTTTCTTTTATCCCTGTGAACGGACGCAGACAGTGTGCTCCGAGTTAGTGGCGCGTTAATTGAAAAAAAATGAGGAAATGCGATCGCCGTTTTGGGAGTATCCGCAAGAATAAGAGGCTATCACTTGGTTAATTGTGTTCTTTAATGTTGTAGTAAATAGCCTCAAGGGTTGTACTCGAATAGAAGATGATAACACTGCAAATATACAACCAGATTTATAGATGAACATTATTAAGTTCTAATAGCATATTAAAATGCTCAAATTCGCCCAAAACGAATAAAATAACTTTGCTGCACCTTTAGGTTTCTCTCTGTATCGAGAAATAAATTAAGTTATACAGTGTTCTCGTAAATTCTGTCTTCCTTCTCATAATAGGTTTTTTAAAGAAATTAGAAGAACAAGCAAGGTGGAGTAAGAAGTAATTTGCAACATTTTGACCATAGATGTATGTACCTGGCTCCAGATATGAAAGAGAGGGCAAGTTTATATGAAAACTCATATGGAAAGTACCTCTATTACGTTTAGAATAATTCAAACAAGTTTTCAGCAACTTATCCGATATAAATGATTAGAGAGCGTCATATTTCTGATAACTCTCGTATTCATTTTGTGGTTTCTTAGAAAAAGTATTATTGTAATATTGCAAAATACAGGATATTATCAAATGTAGTGAAATTAATCACCGCATTCATCTAGAGACGTACAGCCGCCCACATCAACATGTAACTAATCAATATGTAATTAGTTCTTTTCCGAGCAGGGAGGAACATGTCATTTGAAGTCATTTGAGGGAGGAAAGTTGTACTATTCCTCCCTCCTAGGGAGGAAAAGTAAGTGACATTGACATGATGAAACTGTACCTATTATAATATGTGACATTATTGATAGATGGCATTAGTACATTCGAGCCAGTCTAAGCCCTTTTATGAGATAATTGCTAAATTATTAGGTATTAAGTTTCAATTAAAGTATTATTAAACACTTTTAAAACGACACTAACTTGACAGTTCTCAAAAAATATTTGACAGATTAAGCCTATCTATCATGTGTGTAAAATTTGACTGACTGGGAAAAAATAGTATTCAAACCACGTGAAGAAAGTGCTTTTGCTGGTCTGCAATAGAGCACTTTCCTCCCTTTGAAATATACTATTCTTTTGCATACTTACGATCAGCAAGAATCCCAATAATTATAGTACTTTATTTGTGGCAAATGAACATTAAAGTCATAATCTGTCGCTACTTTGTATATACAGTGTATAATGTTTAAAATATCAAGAACAATCAGTTGAAGTATACATTTTGTTCCGCGTGCCCTCTGTCAGGGGGGGATATTTCAACATCGAAACGCGCATAGCTCGAAAACTATCACATATGGGTATTTAAACGCCAGATAGAACTTATTATAATTATTATTATTATTATAATTATTAATTATTTATAGAAATTATTCGGCCATTTGAAAGCGGTAATAAACAAAACGAGTCATTTAAAAGAAAACTACTGAAGATGGGTATAGGTAATGTACAGCAAATCGGTGTAAAATTTAATTCTACATCCAAACATACAAAAATGTAAAGGTGTTCTATTTAAAAAAATTAAGTTTTGCAACATTCAAAATTCTTTGATATGCCACTAATTTTTAAACACCCTGTATAATTTCAATGATTTTTTTTATTACGTTTTGGTAAAACCATGTTAGTACTTGTTAATTTTAAAGTGAGAGACTTCTAACACTTAAACCAAGAGAGAATCAATCAATTACGTATAACGATGCAAATGTCAAAATTTTAACAAAAATCGCAATATCTCAGAAACAGTTGAAGATAGGTATAGGAAACCCTTGTAGTAATCGTCATAGAATTTTATGGTAAATTCAAAAATATAATAATATATAGGGTGTTCTATTTAAAATAACAAAGTTCATGACGACTTCCGGTTAACCGGAAGTGCAAAAAAGTTGGAAATATTTTAGAAAAAAAGTAAGTACCAAGTTGTTGCAAATCCCAAATTTTTAAAATTGAGGAATTTCGTTAAGCCGGAAAACTTCTAACCAGCCAGTTTCGTGGAAAACCCTGTATACAGTCTTTCATTAAAATAAAGAAATATGAAAAAAGATCATCATTTTTTGAACACCCTGTACAATTATGTAAATCAGGTCTATTTACAGTACTTGATGATAAACAGAGTGATTATAACCGATTTCTGAAATTCGATCAAATAAGCACAACATATGTCGTTCCGTGCTTACTGTAACACCCTGTATACAAATAGCCACATCAACCGAAAGGGCTACATTAGCGCTATAAGTCCTTCATTCAAGCTTTTTTATATCTATCACCGTTTAGAAATTATTTTGGATAAACGAAATTTATGACGGATTTCAAGACCAATTTGAACCCCCTAAAGTTTCATTAGAATCTGCGATTTGCAGTTCGCGAGATTCCCTTGTTAGAGAGGGTAGCGACACTTTACCTAACTAGGCCCATGTGTCTATTTCTTTGATACAATGATGAATTGCAGCAATCTCACCTTGCAACGCCGCGCCGTTGTGTCTTTGCTGAAGCTTATCGAAAGGGCGTTTTCAGGCTTTTTTGTATATATTTCAGCTCCGACGCCGTGGTCCGTCTTAGAGCTGTCTGTATACCAGCTCTTACTGGAGTTTCTGGCTCCCAGTCCTTATCTGGTATTATAATCACATATTTTCTATCTAGGTTGAATTCTGGTCATCAAAGCATCAGATGGCATCATCAAAAGAGGTGCTTCCTTAAGCCCATCTAATAGTTTTTGATAGTCAACACCATGCGATTTACTTATCGGTTGTACTGGCAGTTACTTTAGCTAAAGTTCGGTTGATAGTTTTGTTTTGATAATTCTTATGTAAGGATTGTCAGTTAGGATGTCAAAAGTTATGTGAATAAAATATTATAATTCACGGCAAAATTTTGTAATTAGTACTAATAATATAACAATTTTGCCCCACGTTGGGCGCCAAAATCTTTTAGGTCGCAGTGTAACATCACCCTTCTATTTACATACATAGAAAATTATTATTTCAAACACCAATACAAAGAGCAGAATGGGGTGATATAAATTGAAAAAAAAAAATGAATGAAGTGAAGTTGTTTTTTGAAAAAAAAAAATAAACAGTTTATAATTTAAAGGTAATCATGTTAACATATGTTCATTCACGAATTGGGAGAAAAAAAATAAAATTTCAAAATTTTATTGACAAAATTTATTAATTTTTTATTCTGGAGGATAAATGCTATGGCGTTTCCATACCTAAGCGTTTTTATAGAAACTGAAATTATAAGTGGTCTTTTTGACGTGTTTATCTGTAAAAATTAATGTTGATAACATAATGTTCGTAATTTCGTGTCTAGTAAGTGAACTCTTCCTATGGAGATATTTTGTTGATATTTTTGTTTTGCTAATTATTATGTAAGATGTGAACAAAATTTTATAATTAGTAGTAATAAAATAATAATACATTTGGCGTGAATTTTATACGTTTAGTATCTACACACAAGTTTGTATCGCAAGCTTTCAGTATCATCTCCATAAAACAGTAATAAATCTGCGAGAGCTTTATGAAACAGTGATTTCAGTGTAGTTGATTTTTTGCCGTTTTTTACTTAGTAACATACATTAAGTTTGACACCGACTTGAAACTGTACGAGATTAACTTCCCTACATCGTAAATTTATCGATGTTATTATGTTCGTCACATATTTTGCTAGCAACAAAAAATGTTAAATCGCCCAGGAAAATTGCGAAATCACTCCCAGAACGACCCTACTAAAGTATCCACGGGCCGCATGCCTCACGTAGTTCTGAACAAGTAGCTAAAGCTACACTGGAATTTCCCCAGACACACAAAGGACAGTTTATAATTCCCAGCACAATACATCGTTTAACACCTTATTTCCATGCCTTTATGACCGCATAAATCTACGACGGAAGGACGTAGTACGCCCTATCCCGCCCCTCCATGATAGCCCAGCCTCGCAAGCCGAATAACAGTGAGCCGGCTTCACGACTTTAAATTTATACATTACGGACCGGGGCGAACGCAAGGAACCTCGGCAAATAGATAGAGAACGCCTCCCACCACCCAAAAACCGCTGAACCGAAATCCGCCGGTGTTGCCGAATTTATAACCCTTAACTAGCGCCACAGTTAACCTACCGAAATCGCAATATGACACCTACTCCTTCGCCCCGCGCCCTAGTAAAAGGCGATGATACCCAACTCACTTCACCCTTGCCAGCCTCATTATATTCCGTGTTTATTCGCGCCTTCATTAAAACTTTCTTCTCTGTGTTCATTTGCTACGTTGTTGTTCTAAAGGAATCGTCTCGAATTTTGCATAATGGCGGATAATTAAGCGGACATCCGAACCATCCCCACGCCATAATCACCCCTCGACCAGAGGAAATTGAAATATCCTGCCCTTCGCAGGCATAGCGATGTGAATCGGTTTCCGCTGGGGTCGTTCGCCCTCCGAGCGAATCCCGCCCCTTTTTTGTTTTTCTTTGAAGGAATCTGAATGAATAAAAGGTTTTTAATTAAGAGTAGGTGTCACCTCATTAAAAGGAAGCAGCTGTTCGGCATTGGGCATGATCGGTAGACAACAGCGCCACAGGCTGCTTGGGGATAAAATGGAATGAAGGCGCAATATCGAGCTGCTGGGTGCCCCCAGAAGGTAATTAACATTTTGTTTAATACTAATAAGATAGGATTGGCGCTGAAGATTTCGAAGATTGAGATTTGCTTGAATTGCTTTTGTTATATGGAAGTATAGCTATATAATTTAAGTTCAAAATACCTTCATTCAAAGTTTCAAAGAACTAAACTGGTCCTAAAGACAAACTTCTGGTAAAGCTAATCTTCGAAAGCAAGCTTCTTCACTTATCAGGTGTAATTCCAGATGAACCGCTCTGACAAGGAAAGCCATCCAATATTTTCTTTCTTAATGGGGGCACAAAGTTTCCCCCAAAAACACATTTTTGTAATGTTTCAGAAACGAGATTTTTGAGATCAAATCGTTTCTTATTAGCAGCCATACATTTTAGGTTAAAAAAAAAGTGGCGCACCCACGGTTTGGTTAGGGGGTTAAAAGATATCATCTTTTCGCATCCCTCATCTTTTGAATTAAATTAAATGTCGCATTGTATTTCAATTAAAAATCGTTTGTTATATTAAAATAGAAAAAATAAAGTATATACGAATAGTTATGCCAATAAAAGTTCGTGCATTGTTGGTCATCTCGTAAATATAAATTATCTTTTCATGTCTTGGCAAATCAATAAGTTTATGCTTGCCAATGTATGCGACTGATTATGAATAAAACTTTAAAAATAAAGTTATCACTGCCTTTATATAACAGTGTGGTCAGCACGCTAAAGTGTGTTATCATAAAGTGTCTGGTTGCATTTATTACAGTTACATAGTTATCAAATAGATATTGTTAAAGATAGTTCCCAGGTAGCACCAAATATTAGTAAAATATTTTTTTGCCAATATATATTTTATATAGGAAGTGACAGATTTTTTTTTATTTCATAAATATTGCTAACTAATATTTCTCGCATATTATCCAATACATATGTAGTATATATTTATTTCTTATATAGGTATAATATTTTTTTCAAATATATATTCCATATAGGAAATGACAGATTTTTTTTTATTTCGAAAATATTGTAATTAATATATAGAGCATATTGAGAAATACTGGTTTTCTTATGTTGCTTTAATATTGCTAATCCATATACATATGGATGGTCTCGTGAAAGTATCTGCTATATGATTTTCCATTTGCAACAATAATTATAAAGCATTGATTTAAATATCAGAACTCAAATCTGATCTCAAATCGAATAGGAAACAATTTAGAATCGAGTGTGATTTCAGTTAGGATGTTGACGCTAATAAACACTTTCTAATTATTGCTGTAAACTTAGAAAAATTTACATATGAGATTATGTCACAACACCATTCCTATGTACAGTAGAACCTCCAGTATCGCGGACTAATTGAAGGTAACATGGTCTGGATAATAAAAAATCCTGATAATCGAGAAGACATAAAATATTACTATGAAACTTTTTTTGTCAATATAATTCCGGTAATGAGAGGTACTACTGCAAAATAAAAAATATGGATTAACAATATTTAAGCAACACGAGATAACCAGTAATTCTCAAGATACTCTACATATTAACAACATACATATACAAAAAAAAAAGGGTTAATGCTGGACGGCATACTTCTACAAGATAAAAAAGTGTGCTAAATTTTTTTATTTCAAAGATTAAATAATTCAAATGCGCATTACTTAGATATACAAGATTTTGATTGCGTAGGTATACTGATACTGTCTTTTTAATGATTCATCTGGTACCCTCGTATGTCGATCTCATCCTTGTGGCAACTGGATTAAATTTTATACAACAATTGGACATTGTTTATCAGCAAATATTCCATACCTACAATCGCCTCAAGACATCTGCAACACATCAACTTTTGTATAAAACATCTTTACTACTAATATACTGTACAACTTACCACTAAAACTGGGTGCTCATAGAATTAGACCGCTGATAGCTAAAATCGAAATATTCACGTAATATATATTTTTGGCAGTATTTTAAACCTTGATGGAAGTTTTTATGCAACTATTGTATTAAAGAAACAAAATTTAAATAAAACAATACAAAACATGTATATAATTATTGCAATTATTGTCTACTTTTAAAAAGCCTTGCCTACCTGTACCAACGCTGTCATAACAGCATTCGTCTCATTCTCGTTGTTTCATCCTTCTGTCATGTTTACTACAAAAAAATCTTGTTAATGTACTGCATCGTGTAACCATTCCTCTTACAATCAATTGCTGTTTTTGCTATAATTTTGCAATATCCCCAATATGTTCACCGATGTTTGATATTTGTTAATGCATATCTCCATTCTGTAGGCTGCTAATTTCATATTTTTTAAGTGTGTGTGTTGACCAAAATGATACTTATGAAATTTCGAGTTGGACGACATACCTCTATCCTGTAACATTATTTTTGTAAACATGCAGTAACACCTGCGTTGTAACAGTTCTTAACCTATTAAATTTATAATTACGATACTTACCAGTTGTCAATTATAACCAGTGCAATGTTTATTCACGACTTCTGTTCTTATAACCCACAATCATGGACCACAAAACTACACACCACTGCTATGACTCCACTCACCACTCACGTGATGCACACGTGCTTGTCGCTTGTTTACGATACGATATATGCACTAACTCACGTGACTCAAAACAGCAAGTAGGATTGGACAACCGCAGATGAAAATTTGTAAAAACCTAAAGCCAGTAATTAATACTTCAAATACAAATTAAAATAATAAGAGAAAGATATTAATTTTTGTTAGAAAAAAAATATATTATTGTACATGCGTTATTCTACTTAAAAATATATTATTAATTCTTTCAATATTACGAACACGAATTATATATAAATGTTTAAGATATTCGATAAAATGCTGTTAGAAGCATGAATTAAAATTTTTAATAGATTAACCGAAATTATGACCAACCCAATCTGTGCTTTGTTTTTTACATGAATATCCCAAGTGTACAAAACACTACTTTTGTTGCTTAAGTAAAACCTGAAATATTTATCATGTATGTAGATATAATAGTTGTTAATATTAAATTCATGTTGTATAAATATTGTGTGCTACATGATTATATTTCCCATATAAAAATAATATTAAATAAATTTTTCGGAAAACAAAAATAAGATATTGGAAAACGATTATAAAATAAATATTCAAAAAATATTTTGCAATCAATATTAAACTCGCAATTTTATAAATATTGCTTATATGTTGAATGTTAACTTTTGGTTTGGAATGTGTGATATAAATATTGTTTCCATGTATAATTAATTATGATTTTTAAATATTTATGCACAGTTATAAACAAATATTATATAATGTGTTGTTTATGTTGGAAATATTTCTCATACATATAATATTTGTAAAATATAAAATAGATATTTTATAAATATTGTGTGCTACCTGGGTTAGGACGTATCCAGAATGGCTTTGTTGTGTTAAATACATTAAACGTCTTGACAATATTAACATGTTTAGTAAATAACCAATACCTGGGTACACCTGCATCTCCACAAAATAGTGGTGAAGAAGCACTTGCAATTGTGAGTGGCTGTGGCAATTCCGCTGATTACATTGAACAAATCAGCACTCCGGGTTAAATCCTGGCATGACATCTAGACAAATGTTTTAAACCTTTTACATAACAATAAATATCGGTGGCAAAAAATTAAAGTTACGTGTTTTTAGATTTTGTTTTTCTAAATGTTCATTTTAGGAAATTATCGTCAGTTCTATGTACGCCTACAGAAGACTAGTTCGCTTCATATTTTTGGAATTAAATTAAATGTCGCATTGTAGTTCAATTAAAAATCGTTTGTTATATTAAAATATAAAAAATAAAGTAATAGATACATATAGTTATGCCAAAAAGAGTTCGTGCATTGTTGGTCATCTCGTAAATATAAATTACCTTTTCACGTCTTGGCAAATCAATGTGTTTATGCTTGCCAATGTATGAGACTGATTATAAATAAAACTTTAAAAATAAAGTTATCACTGCCTTTATGTAACATTGTGGTCAGCACGCTAAAGTGTATTATCATAAAGTGTCTGGTTGCATTTGTTACAGTTACATACTTATCAAATAGACACTATTAAAAATAATTAGGACGTATGCAGAATGGCTTTCTTGTAATAAATACATCAAACGTCTTGACAATATTAACATGTTTAGTAAATAACCAATACCTGGGTACACCTGCATCTCCACAAAATAGTGCTAAAGAAGAACAATTGTGAGTGGCTGTGGCGATTCCGCTTATTACATTGAACAAATCAGCACTCCGGATTTCGGTTCATAATCCTATTTTAATATTATTAATTCATAATCCTGGCATGACATCTAGACAAAATGCTCGCAACTGTTTTAAACCATTTACATAAGAATAAATATCGGTCCCACAAAATTAGTACATCCCAAAAACTTTTACCTGACGATTATCATCGTCACATGAAATTTTATGAATGAATAATTAATAAATATCCCGAACATGAATATTTTTTCTCCATAATATACTATTTATCGAATACTTTATTTACTATTGTTAGGCTTCTAAAAATCCATGTTTCGATATAAAAATGAATAGATTTTAGTTATCAGATGAACATTATCTTATTATTTTCCCTTTCACTAATACAAATGTACAACTTGACAAATCGCTCGCGAGAACTGCGCAGTGGCAAAGAGGACGTGTCATTGGCCCGCTGATGAAAGGAGAAGGCAAAAAGCCAATTGCAGTTGTGCTATTGATTAACTGATAATAAAAGTGCATTTAATTGTTTTCTTGTTTAGTATCAGTAGATTAGGAAACTAATATTCAATTATTTTTGCTAAAAAGTGCAAAAGTTCGTTTACGCGTATCAGTTGTAATGGATCGCATTCTTCGTGCTACGCTTGTACGTTAACTTGAAATGGTACACTTCATTTGAGCCACCCTTGTACGTTAGATACAATGGAACAGGTTTTATTTTGCTCCGTGTGGGCCGACAGAATGCAATGGGCTGTTGATTTACTTATGAATATAATATTCTTTGTTGGGCGCCGTAGAATTAGTAAATAATAATATCTATTAATTAATTTCAATGAAACAAAAACTAGCATAAGAATCTTTTATCGATTAAAATAACCGCTCTCAGGTCATGCGGTTCTACGAGTATTTAAAATTCAGCGCCATCTACCCGTATATAGCAGAAACTAAATCTATTAGAAAACTATAATCCGGGTTATCGATATTTGTTAAAAACAATTATTTTATCACAGACCATCTCAGTGATGTTGAAGACAATCCTTAAATATTAAAAATTCCTAAAATAACTAAAAATAATAGCGGTTTGTATAAATCTAACCCCAAATTAACTTATTGTGAACGTAAATTATAAAAATCTTATTTACTGGTTAACATTGAATTAAAACTAATTAATTATTTTATTTTTTTAGGTGGGATATACTTGATGGAATACTAACTTCAGTGCGGCACGCACACACTCTAAGCGACGGACAGGCAATTCTCTGGGTACAGGTTGGACTTTCGGTTCGACGGGCCCCCGTATTGGTCAATAGCATGGAATGGTATTCTGGCCAGGATTCTTCGCAGGAAATTTTGCAGGAAATTCTCGACAATTTTACAAAGGTAAAAGTAAGAATTTAATTATTCAGGAGTAATATCGATAATTTTTTAGATAAACACTTCGTGGAACTTTGATAGTTTTGGTAGTGTGGCATAAAAATCGTTTTAGCAGTTCAATATCAACCGTCGTCTTTCGTGGCCACAAGCAGAATGAGGATTTAAACTAAATTATCAGTAATCAGTCTTCCATTGTTATCCCCATCAGGCAACCCAATATTAAATTCGAATGGATACCAGTAACTGATATTAAGATACTGTTATTTACTCTAGTTTGAGGGGAATACGGCAAAAGTTACCAAATAAACATCGCGAACAATAAAAAATCTTCCCGAGCAAAATGTAATAAAAACAAAAATATACGAGGTAAGCTTGAGTTAACATAGAAAATAAAATTTATATAATTGAAGTTATACTTATTGTTAGCACTAGTGATTGTAAATTTACCGATTTTTTCATTTACCGGTAATTCGGTAAATGAAAATGAAAATACCGGTTTACCGGTAATTTTTTTTCATGTGTGACATTAATGGGGATTCCCCAAGAAAATTAGAGTTAGAAGTTAGGCTAGAATAATACATATTTTACACAATCTTAAGGCATAATATTAGAATTTTGTAATAAATATTTGTATTTAATTATTTTAAACAGTTGTAAGTAGTAAAACAAAATATTTAAGGTTCAAATTTTAATGTTATTTTACAACAATGTTGCATTAATGTTCTCTCATAATGTGGTGTATTCAAAATTGCTATTAATTTAAATACGTGAAATGTTGTTCTTATATATTATTATTTTTAAATATTAAAAAATGGGACATTCACTTACTCTTTAAGAAAAACGATTTTAAACTTTAAAAATCTTAAAAAACCAGAGCGTAAATCACATATGCTAACTCAACTTTTTTCGAGAGTTAAATAAAATCCATACAAAAAACCATAAAATGAGACAATTGAAATTGCACTTGTTGACAAAGGCAGGTAGGAAAAGTGGAGAGTTTTGCTTCCTACCGTCCTAGGAACCGTCCTAGCAACAAATGAACATTAATCTTTTTTTTGCGTTGCTTTTCGTTATCCATCTTGTTTCCATTCTTATTTTCTTTTAATTTCTACACGATCTTTTTTCCAATTTTTTGCTTTGTTTGTTGCGATTTTTTGATCCCTTCTCTTTCTGACTAACTCGGTGGAATGGAGGTTATACGTTTCTAATCAAAAGTTTTTGTCAGTTTCTTTTCTATATTCTCTATTCTAGGGCATTACAGCGGTTCTTAATCTCAAGAAAGTTTAAGTTAAAATTAAATAAAAAACATCTCCCATAAAATTAACAAGTGTACCTGTTTTTTTTTTTTATTGTCAATGTCCCTTTAGACCTTTAAATACATATCTATAAACACAATATTTCGTAGATAAAAATTTCTGGTATGGATTTTTCATTTACCGAATGTTTATTGGTCAATTTACCGGTTAACCGGTATACAATCCTTACTTAGCACCCTAACAAATTCAAAATTGGCCTGTAAAATAGGCAACCGAGTATGCACTTCAACTTTTAATTACTTCTTCATTTGGCTTTGAAACCTGTTTGAAATGACTCTAAATTATATTCCATACGCCTGATTCCATAGCAATATATTTACGTTAATAGAATGAAATCGAACGTCTTTTATTAGGAAAGCAAATGACGAATGAAATTTATAAATGATGAATGAAATTTAAAATAAAACGTATCGTAGACGTCCTATTACAGAGTTTCAAAAACGTAACCTGTGACTTACTTACCACTAACACCATTCTTTCCTGGAAAAAAATATTGTTTTGCATTGGAAAAATATTTTATAGTATTTAATAAGTAAATAATATAGACTGTCGATTGAATAAAATACTACTAATATTCTATCCAAATGCGATGACTTTAAGGCGAATCTGGACGGCCTTTTAATGAGATTCTCTTCCAGTAGATGGCGCGGATTTTTTTCCGCTGTTTTTAGACATACCAATCAAAACATTTTAAATTTGATAAAGAGATTGTTTTGAAAACAGTATTTAAAATTGCGCCGTTTTATTTTTTTAAATTTTCTTTTTTAAAATTTTTTGTTTGGTTCTATTTGGCTTCCAAAAAGGAAAAATAAAAAAGTGGTCAAGGGCGACGGTTCAGCGGTTCGTACTAATACTAAAACATTTTTTTTCATTTCATTCTGATAGCAAATAGCGTCCGAAAGAGGAAAATGCGTTTTCTCTTTGATCTTGTCCGCCGGGGCAACCATAACTAGGACGGTAGCACACTCGTCGAATTGAGTGCGCTACAGAAATGATACTGGTTCGAGTAATCAGATCTTTTCAAAACATTAGTTAGTCTGTCATATGAACTTAAATGTATAGGGTAACACTATTTCATATGGTTTTTTAGAAAAATCAAAATTAAAATGCAAATTAATAAGATACTATCACTAATTTTATTTGATTTACTACTTAAAGAAAGCTATTAATTCAGAAATACATAATTATAGCACTGATAATATAATCCGTACTATGAATCAATAGAATCAGTGACTTATTTTGTAAATTGGGTAACTGCTGTTTTCCGAAAACTGAATTATCTCGAGGTATGCACAAATGTGAAGAGCATTTGTAGAACACGTGATTGCAGGAATAAGCCTCAAGCGATAGTCAGATCGAAAAAAAGATACCTCTTGTCTTTTTGAATGGTATGAATTGTTTGCTTTCTATATTACATGTGCCCAAAATCAATTGCTAAGATTGTCTAGAGTATTCGCTACTGTATCTATGATTTTACATAATACAGCTTCCTATATGGTAACTTGTGATAAATGAGTCAGAGTGCCACACACTGTTACAAACATACAAACCTCACTCAACACACACACAGACATCGCACACCTGTAATCAAGTACCTCTAAAGTTTTTTTCTCTGGAACTGACTTAGCAGTGCAGTTATTGTATGAAGAATATTTACTTTCTTACAAGTAGCAAACCGCATTATCTAAAAATGGATAAAAGATACTCGTCAAAAGGCGAAAGCATCTTCGTATAGCGCGAAAAGAAAAAAGGCCTCTTCTAAGATTTAATGTTCTATTGTACAAAATGTAAGTACCATATCTACTTACCTAGACATTTTATTACTTTGTCATTGCGTATTTCAGTGCGCCAAAATCCAAAAATAATTCTAGGGCGGTCAATATAAATGACTATGATACAAGGTATGTAATCTAAGCAGATATAAAAGAAATTGTAATTTATAGGTACATTTTACCCAGTCGAAAAAATGGCTGTGTACATTTTTTTATTTGCATTTTATTGATGTTCTGTTCGTAATACCATTGGCATCAAGGAAATTATTGAAGTAGTTTAGTATTTATAATTATGACTCGTTAATAAAAAGTAGATACATTATCTGTTATTAACATTTACACATTTTAGGAATTTTCCACGTATTTAAAACATAGGTAGGAAGTAGGTTGGGTTGTGTAAAATACGCAAAAAGACAGTACTGAAAGCAGAATTGAATATCCTTATATTTATACCTTACGTGATTCCATAGCAGACCATCTGTACGTAGATACGTCCTCAAAACAAACATCGGTCTGTGCGTTAGGTTACGATAGAAGCCGGCGGCCTGTCGGCATTTGATGGAAAAAAGAAAAATGAATATTTCTGTTTCGGGCGTTATTATTAGTCCAAATTCAAAAATTCTAAAAGTTTTGTCATTAAGACATTGGTCTTCACATGCGCCGTTGAGCCGATTTTAGAAATTGTTTTTAATAACAACTTACAACATTTAAAAATTTAAATACATAAAAAATAAAAAAAATTAAAACGTTGGCGCAATTTCAAACATTATTTTAAGAGAAATACAGTTTAAAATTTAAAAATCGATCGTACCGTTTTCCCAAAAAGCGCGGAATACTTTTCCGATATATTTATCTCTGTCGCACACTTGGACGTCCAGATTCGCCTTAATCAAAACTACCCATGTATTTGTTGTAAAAAATTAATTTCATTCAGCGCGTGCACTGCTCCAAACCATAACAATTAATTTAAAAGAAGAGACACGTATTTTTGTGCCAAACAATGAATTTAAACATTTCCGAGTATTTGAATTAAAACTACAGACTGTTGAGAATATACAAATAGAACACAAATATATATTTTTTTTGTTGAAACAATCCTTTTTCTCAGGGTGTCTTTTAGAAAGTTAATTTCGAAAATATATTTTACGCATTTAGTTAGAGCAAATAGTCATGAAAAAAATTCGCCAAATGTACGCCTGACAATCTCACACAAATCAGTGGATGTCATGCATACATATGCTGGCAGTACCTCTTTTTTTACCCAAATGGAACAAAATAATATAGATAAACCACCCCCATTTGTCACGTCCACCGTGAAACACGCGTTCCGGAGTTCAAAGTATTTTTTTTTTTTAAATATATTCGTTCGCTTTTTGCCTGCGTGTGTTTGTCGACGTGGCGGTTAATTTTTGTAAAACGAGATTGGCACGCCTCTCTCGGCTCGGCGAAATTCGCTCGGACAAGCGCCCCGGACTGCGAAATGTTAAAAAAGCGAATATCGACGGGTCGAGGGACGGAAACACACGGGGCGACAACGCAGTTGTACAACACAAACAAAATAAACGGAACAAACGGAATAATTGCGGGCGAATGAAAAAGCTGACAGGAGCAGACACGGCCGGGTACATATTTAATCTTCGATTGCGTGGGGGAATATTTTTAAACGAGAACGAATTATAATGTTTTGTTCGTCCTGGGATTTGCGTTTTGTTCTCTCTCTGTTTTTCCTTTTTTTTTAGGGAGATAGGTTCTGGGGACCGTCGGATAATGGGATTACTGTGAGTGAATACCTGGGGTAAATAATTTACATGCTATTTAAAAATGTATATAAAGAAGATTGTATCAACAGCGAGTATGGGTTTATTACGCCGGATTTGCGGGAGACATAATGTCAAATAATTTAACATGTTCGCTTTTAAGGATCTTCTCTGACTAAATCGTCATGCTTGCTTGGATGTATAAATCTCCTCAAAATAATATTGAATAGTATTTATAAGCGGTCTTATGATCAAGATTATAATATTACAGAACTTGTCAACAAACAAAAAAACATGAAAAATATATTTTAAATAATAGTTAATGTTAATATTTAATTATTTGAAAAGGAGTACCGACCGGAACTTCGTTGAAGAATAAACTAAGCTATATGGGTAATACGGTCTTTAAAATAAAAATGCTAAATAGCCTCAATATTTCGTCATATATTTATGACTTCCTCAGGAGGACATCTACAATATTACAAAGAATATGAACCAATAGTAATAAAATATTTAAAATAATACTTACAAAGTTCAAACATAATAATCAAATTATACGTATTTAAATTTAGAATTTTTTAAAAATCAAAAAACATTTTTGTAAACAAGGTAATGTTACTATGTATTTTTTAAATGTTGCAATAAATATGGTTTAGTTGATTTGTGTCTGTTTTGAAATTAATTGAATTTTGATTACTGTTAATATGAACCATTTCTAGAAATAACCGCTTTTTGTAATTACTTTCAACATCAAGAATTTTAGTATTATCATAATTAAAATTGTGGTCTAAATTTTGAAAGTGTAAAGACAAGGCACATGAACGTTTACCTATACGACTATCACTTTTATGTTGCGTTATTCTATTCTTAGCATTTGAGAAGTTTGACCAATATAACAACCTTGACAATCACGACAAGGAATATTATATACCAAATCACTTTGGTCCAGAATTGGTATCTTGTCTTTAATTTTTGTAAAGATTGTTCTTATGGTTGTTATATTATACTTCGCAATTTTGATATTTTTAAATTCTTTAAAATGTTTAATTACTTTATTAGTTAAACATTCTACGAAAGGTAATTTATAATATTTAAAAGTTGTAGCTGTATTAGTATTTATATGTTCATGTAAGGAATTTGGAGAGTAAATTAAGTTGGAAAGAATATTTTTAGGGTAGCCGTTATTGGAAAAAAATTTAAACAACTTTTTTAAATTGTCGTTAAGAAATCTTGTGTCGCTAATTTGTGTAATTCTGTTTTTCATAGCAATCACAGTATTATATTTCTGATTTATAGGATGATTAGAGTAAAAGTTAATAAATCTACCAGAAGATGTCGGTTTTTGATACCAATCTAAAATGATAATGTTATTCTCTGATCTTATAACTTTGGTACCAAGAAAAGGTACATAACAATCATTTTTCAATTCAGCAGTGAATTGTAAATGATTATTATACAAATTAGTTATCTTTAAAGTAATATCTACCGTATCATTAGATTTTGAACAAATAATGTCATCAACATATTTATTTTAATATTTAATATACAGAGTGAGTCAATAGTCCGATATCGGTCGATATTGATTTTAATATATCTGAAAAAGTTTTTTAACGTGGCATTATACATGACGGAAAGAAACTGCACATTCTAAAAGTACATTCTCATTTTTTTGGACATACTGATTTGTTGTAATGAACGTCACAAATGCACATGTTCGTATAAAATTTGTAATTTATATATTTGTAGCATTTATGTCAACAAATCAACATGCCTCAAAAAATAAGTATGGTTTTATTTGAAAAAATTAAATTGGGTACGGTCCTGGGAAACTCATACACCCCGTGAACGTGAAAATATCTTTAGAACGTGCACTTCTTTCCGTCATATATGATGCCACATTGATTTTTTTTAGGTTAAAGTCAATATCGACTGATATCGGACTATTGACTCATCCGGTACATTAATAAAACTAATTAAATATAAATCTGTGTATATCTGCATTAACGATAGATTCGTTAGTAATTCGTTAGTATTGATATAACAATATCTATAAAAGTGAAACGTTATGTAAATTCTGTCATAACGATTATCTATGATACGATTCAAACTTAGCCATTTACTTATTAAAGGCACTCAATAAGTTAGAGACAATATAAAAAGGTGATTTTATGAAAAAAAGAATATGATAGTTAAGTTTGACATTATATTTTAAATCAGTATATATCTAATACATTAGTGATGATTATCGCCATAAAATAAAATATGTTAAAATGTGTAAATAAAGTTCATACAAAAATATTGAGGTTAACATCAAAATGCCGGCAGTGTGTTTTGAGAGTTTCTCTACAAAATGTCCGATAAGGTAAGTTAAATATGACTCCAATAATGCATTTTTGTAATCCTTGCATTGTTCCTTCACTATAATACAGAAAACAATTGACAAAAAATCTAAAATAATGCCTTGCGTTACCCACTTTATTCAATAGCTCTTACTGATATTTAATGCTATAATGAAAATTAAATCGGTCAACTGTAGGAAATGCCAGATTCTCTTTACTTGCGGTTATTGCTTTTTTTTTCTAAAAGTGATGAAGAAAATTTAGTTGAGATAGACATAGGGTTTTGCACGATATTGAAACGACCCTACTATAGTATGAGTACATTTAGTAATCATGTGTTCGCCGGAAACACAGGATTTCGGTTTGTTATTACATTATAATTGGTCTAATAATCCTACCAGTTTTTAAAGCGGCATGTGCGTTAGACCAAAATAGTTCTAAGGAATTATAGATAAAAAGGTGCAATTTACTTATGACTGGCGTTACCTTCCATTAGCGCATAGAATTTTTACATGTGGTTTGTTTCTGTGTACTTCCCATTGTATTATTTCTTATTGCAATTAGATAAACGTATTTCAGATAGATATTCAATTATTTCTTATGTTTCTGTTATGTTTGCTTTATTTTGAAATAAAGTAACACATTATTTTCATATACTAACATTGTATTTCTTGTTGTGCTATAATCTAAATATATTTCATATTACGCCTCAACAATTTCTTCTTCTTTTTTTAAGTTTTTAAACAGCAAATAAGAATATAATATCAATTGCTCATATAAAGCTATTTTTCGCGAAATAATCTAGCTGAAAATTATGTTGGATTATGTGTAAACCTAGCGTTTTCGCATGCCTCGATGCGATGCCTCATCCAGTATATCATGTGTTGAGAAAAGCTTTAAATTAGAATTAAAATTAAACATTAACACATTAAAATTTATTAAAGCTCTAGAGAATAAAACAAACTATTTAAAAATGCGAAATGTGACTTGCTATTATTTTCTAATTGTTCGTTTAATATTAATATATTGTCGTTTCTCCTGTACTTTTCGATCTCGACAACTAACAATATTACACCGGATAACTCTCACCGCCTCATATCACAAAAAACTTGCGATATTTCATTATTACTTAAACCGACTTAACAATAACTCCATTAAACACGGGGAATACAACAGAGACTTAAACTTAATAAAACAAATTGCTTATACCAAAGGTTATCCATCACATATTTTAGAAATTAATTAGAAAACATGAAATGAGAGTAGATTCTTTAAATTTAAATCTCAACTTTAATAATAAAGACAACATAACCTACAGACCATTTACTTACAATAGTGTATCAATAAATTTTTTTTTTTTTCAATATTACCCATTCTCAAACCAAAATATAAATTAAATCACATAATACAAACTTATAATATAAACATTTTAAACAACAACAGTGTTTATAGTATTAAATGTGACAGTTGTAACGCATTATATAATAGGGGACGCTCACCCCATCCACGCAATATTTAAATTTTAATAACGTATTGCTGTGGTTATACAACCCATTTATCGCTGAGTGTATTTTAAGTTGCATATTTTTGTTGTTTTTATTTCTCCGTTCAGCTGATTTTCAATTTACCGAGAATTTTCACAATTTTATTTTGTTTTAATTAATTTTAGTTCAAGAGTTTATTGTATGATTTTAAATTATGTAGTGTTAAGATTTTTTTTTATTTAATCCAGTCATTAAATTGTCTATTGTGCGCTTGTGCTGATTTTATGCGTATTCTATTAAATATTGTCGTTGTAATGTTATACGTCTGCGTTGTACGATTTCAAGAGAGGGATTTTTGTAAGAAAAACAATTGTAGCGTTTTGTTAAGCACTTCCTTGTTCGACTATTGACGTGAGTAGACCTATTTTTAAATCATTGTTGCCATTTTGAAATTGTAAATTTCGCATTAATTCTATAATTATTTAGTCAATCAAGGAATTTTTATTGTAATAATTGTTTATATATTAATGTGTGCACTTTGTTGACATAAGGTCAATCATTACTTTTTTGTTTAGGAAGATTTAGTTTAGTTTTTTTTCTCTCATTATATTTTAAAGAGTTAATTTTCTGTTATTTAATTTTGCTGTTTCATTTTTATTTTTTAATTACCTCGTTTGGGTGAGTAGAAGCTTTATTCTTTCTTTTAGCTTTTTCATTTTTGTAAATTTCTTGCATTTGTCCACGTTTAGATTATTTTAAGTTGCGAAACCACATGGATAAAAATTCAAAGGTTGTGTATTTATAATAATAATAATCTTCCTGAACAAACAAAACTTTTGCTTAATTTTTTTGTTAATCTATTTTGCTGCTTCATTTTATTTTTCTATCACCTCGTTTGGGTGAGTAGAAGCATTTTTCTTTCATTTAGCTTTCTTTCATTTTTGTAAATTTCTAGCATTTTTCCACGCTTAGATTATTTTAATTTGTGAAACCACGTGGATAGAAATTTAAAAGTTTTAATCTTCCAGAACAAATAAAACCTTTCGTTTTTTTTTGGTTTGCATAGAAATAGCATTGTCCTATTTTAATTTAGAGTCAAGTGTAGTTTTTATTTTAGGCTAGAACTTTCAGTTCAAGGTTTTTTCTGCACCATTGTAATTTAACCCGTTGTTAAAAATAAATTGATTGTTAATTAGCGTCACTGGGTTAAAAAGTCTGTTCTTTTATTTTTTTTTAAACCTTTTCAATTTTTCGTGTCATTTAAGAAAGTCTAATTTCATTCACTCACAATTTACTTTTCGTGGTTAGATTCAAGTTATAATTCGCGAGGGTAACTCTGAGATTAATAGTTCTTTTGCGTTCACTAAAATCTTTTCCGTTGAGCTAGCTAATTTTATTTTTCTTTTTCATTTTATCATTTTAAAATCAGTTTTACATTTTTCATTTAATTCAATCAGTACACAGCAGTGTTCATAATATAACAATTTGCATCTTATGGTTTGCCTGAGGATGATCATAGGATCGAAACATGTAACAAAATGAAAATTTAAATAAACCAAAATTGGAATACGAACCTATTATTCAAAATTTAAACATCAAAAAGATTTAACCGGATTCAACACTATAGAGCCCCTATTATTATTCCGTTACACTGGTGTAATACAACCCTCCAACGGATAGACAGAAGGAGGAACAGAAGGAAGAAAGTCTTAACAAAATACTTCCCCTTCATCACGCGCAGTGGGGTGTCAGAATCAATCCCCGGGTGACACAACGAGTCGTGAACTTCGTTCACCCCATCCGCGCCCATTATCACCGCCATCCGATTGTGTGAACACAACGTCGCCGGGGACAATTACCAGGAGCGTCGAAGAGCGATCGTCGATCCTACCGGGAACTAATAATTCCCCATTCCGGGGTCAATTAAAAAGTTACGTCCTGGAGGCACATCGGACCCCATCGGACCGTAACGAAGTTTCAGTCGTGTAACGTGACTCCTCGGTCTATCATCCCGCGCCCTCTGGCGGTCGTAACAGAGGCGACGTGTTTAAAGGTTAATAAGCCGTTAAATTTTTATTACCACCGTAGGAGAACTGTCGGCTTTTCTTCTTTTACGCCTCTTCAACTCTATCGAGGCCGAAGCGGGAGCGAAGGAACGCCGCCGTGACGTCTAAGAAGTGTTACTGTCTGGTTTGCTACGTGATTCCTGGATTCCCGTGGGATCTTAAGTGCATTAAACTATTTCCTCGCGAAGAAGCCTGTTATATACGCCACCATTTTATAACTATGTTAGCCGAACGGCCCCATAACATTATCTGTTTGAGTTAATAATCGGGGACGTTTCGTTTTTACGGTCGGAGTTTTAGGAGTTACTTCGCTGTTTTACATCGATGAGGGGGAATATGACGTTGACAGGGAGGTTGGAAACGGTAAATCCGGAAAGAGCATAAAATCTCCCCGGAGTGGTTCGGATTTATCTCGCTGGGGCGGGATAACCCGGGGGAGGAAAGAAGTAAAAACGCTTTATTAGCTTTACTGCCGATTTCATTTTGTTTGATCAATTCGGATGAGAGTGAAGTCGTGTGTGGTGGTGGCAAATGACGCGAGCGGAATGTGTCCGGAATATTAGTAGATAAAATTTTGATGTGCGTAATAAAGTATGGAGCTGGCGCAGTCAGTAGGATTTATATTATCATTCAGTGGTTTTATCTATATTCCGTTGGTATTTTAATTAAGGAAAATTAGTGATGATAAACTTTTAAAGGGCTATTTAGCAGTACATTAATTTTTCTCTTAATGAAAGCTATGTAAAAACCCGAACGGGTAAAACTTTTATTGTCTACCATCTACCATTAACAATCTGCAATCACTATATGTATATCTTTCCAAGTTTCTGCCATCAAATTTCAAGTTCTTCCAGAGACATCCGCAATTCGAGCTCGCTTCTGATTTAACTATTTTACCCACAGGAATACGAGCTGATGCATTTCTAACTCTACTTAATGTATTTTTCTCATGATCTAGAGACATCTAGCTTTATCTTATAATTAATGTAAGGTGATTCCAGAATTTCGCAATAATTATTTATTTTAATTTTGTGCAGACATTCCATAGTTCCATTTGGTCACGTGGACATCCACATGTATTAAATATCTTACACTACTCTCACTTCGGGGAAATTAACGGATTTTCTAAGGCAGTTTGTCCCTCTGTCGAACGACAATCGCTATCGAAGTCTGTTCGAGTATTTCAATTCAAAAGGATTCACTAGCCAACCTCTGTAAGAGACAGACGTGTCTCGATTAATTTTGTAAAATTTAACGGCTATTTCGATAAAGTCCAATTTATTCCAAGTTCCAACCTAAAAATAATTGTTAATTGTTAATCAAAGTTTATCACATTAATGTTATTCACAATTTACCTATATCTGTTGGGTAATTTTCCCCAACGACGATTTTCCAGAGATATGTTTCTGTTTTGAGCCATACCTGCCGCCCCGATGCCTGTCTTTTGATCCCTCCAAAGATATTCCGCGTCCAAATCAACCTCAAAATATTTTAATCTTAATCTAAATATTATTATACTTATAAGAAATTTCATTTTAATAAATTTTGAAAGTTAAATTTAACCGCATTAATGGATTTATATTGCAAAAAGCGAAATTACTATCAAAAACGTAATTATTATACAATAAACGAACTCATTTAACTTACCTGGGATTTATAACATCCCTTATTTACGTTGTTTTTACACGGTTTCACATTTCGAACCTTTCATTAAATAAAACCACTTTTGTTTGCACTTAAATGTTTTCTTTATCGTACAAAATCGATCATAATTAAAGTACAAAAGTCTCATGCGCAGGATATCATTGAAACTAAACCAAGTAAACATGGAGTAGAGGACATGTTGGCGGTATTCTTTCATGGTATCTCCTCCCTGTACTGAAGTATAAGAAGGGTTATCTAGACATTCGTAATTTTTTATAATGCCAGCACGTCCTCTAGCCTGTTTCAGTTAGCAATTCTCACCCTGCATGTTATCTGACATTTAAGAGGGCATACTTTTGATTAAGAAGTATTGAATTTGATATTAAACAATTTCATTAAAGTATTATATTTAAAATTTCTTTTTTTTATACCGCGCTGTATGCTACGTTGTAGCGTTACAGTATATATTATCGTTCACTGCTTCATATTTGAACAAATTCTTGTTGTTTATTTATGGTTACACATATTCTACTCAAACTTCAAGTTATAAGCAAGAAAAAAACGTCAAGCATACTAACTTGCGATTGTTTGTTATTCATCGCACGTGATATAATCGAGCTAATGGCCATCTTCGGATCAATCAATCTTTGACATTGATTCGAAGATGGCCATTTGGAACAAAACTATCATCAAATATGTATGTGGAAAAATAGTTTAATGAGAATTTAAGATGGAGACCTCATTTTGAAGATATTAAAAATGATTTTTTCAACTCTTTATTATGCTTATTCTAACAATTATTTAAAAACAACAAAAGAACTTGTAACTTGCAATTAGTGCAAGTATGGTTAGCTATTTCGTGTGTTTGTAGCAACAATAAAATGTGAATAGCATCTTCACAATCTATGATCATTTTCTTCTCATTTACATTGTTATATAGTAAAAGAAAATCTACTTCATCGTTAGTTAGTACTACGGTTTTATACAGGTTATAATTGATTATAATATGAACTCGCCTAAACTAAACTTAAGATTCGTTCGCTGAGCTAAAATTTGTAGTTCAATTATTTTAATTCGAAGTTATTCTGATGAAATAAATAATGATTTAGTGTGATGCAAATAAATCCACCTATTTTATTCCTAAATACGTATGTAAAGTGATGTAGTGCTTTTTTTTCTCAATTTAAAACTGTTAAAACAACCCTGTAAAAATCGCTGTTCCTTGTACAGGTGTGACTAAAGTATTGATTTAGAAATTTATGTAATAATGTTAATAAATCCTGAAATGAAATATTATTCTTGCAGTATTGTTTTCCTATAATGTTTTCTTAATCACATTGCGTATGACACTTTTAGTGTTTTAGGTTTTCAATCGCATGGAAGAAAGCCATTATCGTGCCCATCCACAAGAAAGGCGACAATCGGGAATGCAAGAACTATCGCGGGCATCAGTCTTCTCTCCATCGTTGGCAAAGTCTTCATGAAGATCATTCAGTCGAGGCTACAAAAACATCGAGAACAGACCAGCCGAGAGGAGCAGGCCGGATTCAGACCAGGGCGAGGATGCTGCGATCAAATTTTTGCTCTTCGACAACTAATAGAGGACCGAATCCGGTATGGGCGGCGAACAGTTATTGTATTCATCGACTTCAAATCTGCGTTCGACTGTGTGCACTGGCCTGCATTATGGAGAACATTGGAGATTGAATACGTGCCCCAAAAAGTCGTCACACTCCTTCGAACAGCATACAACGGTTCAACCAGCCAGGTGCGAATCCGGAACGATCTATCTGAGGAGTTTGCTATCCAGACTGGAGTCCGACAAGGCGACGTGGCCTCTCCACAACTCTTCAACATCGTAGTCGACGCCATTATGAGAAAAACATTCGAGGACAGACGTGGAGTACAGTTCGACATCGATCACTCAGTGACCGACCTCATGTTCGCCGACGATAGCGCCTTTTTCACAGACAACGACGCCGACGCAACGGACACTCTTTATGATATTGCTCGCATCGCTCAATCGTACGGCTTGAAAATCAACGTGGACAAGACCAAGGTGCTGACAACGGATGGATCGCAGGCCACCGTTCACCTCGACGGTGTACAGATCGAACAAGTGCAGGAGTTCAAATACCTTGGGTCACTGGTTCAGGAGAAGAAAGTGGCTTCTACAGCAGAGATCCACAACAGGATTGGACAGGCAGCCGCGGCGTTTGCCTCTCTCAAATGGTGCCTGTGGAAGAAGATTAACATCTCCATGAAAACCAAAATTCGCCTCTTTCGGACGCTGATTTTGCCAATTCTCCTCTATGGATCAGAAACATGGACCCTGCTTAAACTGGATTTGAACAAACTCGAGGTATTCCAAATGCGATGTCTGCGACAGATCCTGGGAGTTTCATTGCGCGATCGCATTACCAACGAAACCATTCGGACAATCTGTCAACAACAACCAGCCATCGGTGAAGTGATCCTGCAACGACGATTGAGGTGGTTTGGCCACGTCTGCAGAATGGGCGCAAACCGAATACCACAAAGACTTCTCTGGAAACAGCGACCTGTCCAGTGGAAAGTACAACGCACCGCGCCAAAGAAAACGTGGACAAAACAAGTGGAAGACGACTTGAAGAACCGGCGTCTCGACCTCAATCAAGCTAGGGCCACCGCCATGGACCGGAAAGTGTGGAGAGCGATCATAGAACAAGTCCGAAATCCTGCGGCACCTGCAGCAGCGTACTGGTTGCGTGGGCAACCTCCGCCAGTCGCCAGCTAAGGATCATAGATAGATAGATAGATAGATAGATAGGTTTTCAATTGTTGTTAATTCGAATTTTTGCTTTGTTGGTTGCCACACTAGCTTTTGGGCGCGAATGAGAGTTGTGATTTAATCTCCACCGATGCGTAGTAACTCCTCTACCAATAGTGATTTAAATGTCAACTTTTATATTAGCCTCCCTTTGTGGGCGTCTTGTTCGGTGTCTTATTAATTCTTGTAAGTTCATTTTCCACCTTATTTAATGATTTAGTGCAATGCACATAAACCCACCTATTCTATTCCTAAATACGTATATAAAGTACTGTAGTGCTTTTTTTCTCAATTTAAAGCTGTCAAAACAACTCTGTAAAAAATCACTGTTCCTTATATAGGTGTGACTAAAATATTGGTTTAGAAACTTATGTAATAATGTTAATAAATCCTGAAATAAAATATTATTCTTGTAGTATTTTTTCCTATAATGTTATCTTTCGGCTATTTGCAACGTTTATACTTAAGCTTAACTTAAGACTTAAGTAGATAAACTATGATTTCGTTTTGCACCACTGTTTAAGGACCAGTTAAGTGTTATTCAAAATAAGCCAAGATTTGCCCGGCTTAAGGTCCAGTTAACCTCACTTTTGGTTTCAAATGACAAGTATTGCGGCAAGTGAAAGAAGACTTTTATTTGTTGTATTACGGTGTTTTCGAGGTGTTTTATTTATTGTTGTGGGGATATTTATTATTTGTACATTTTTGAAACCAAATGGTACGTAATATCTTAATAAATAACATAACGTTTGAGATGATGATGAATTGGACGAGTTAAATATAATTTTTTGTCGTATACCTAGACAAGTAAATGAAAGGTCAGAATATTTTCATACGTTTGACGAACTTAAATTTTTCCGGCGATTTAGGGTAACCAAATGTACAACATTATTTATACTAAACCTGATTGAAGCTGAAATTGAATATCCTTGATGTGTGAGTAGGTATAAAAAATAATTTTAAATTTACCATGTAACCTAAGACGAAATAACCATTCCTATGACCACGAATGCATACAGTTTGTTATGTTTTATCTAATTAAACAACAAATTCTCAGCAATAATTCGTGTTGCTTTTATGAATCAGCTGTTAATATTCCTGAGACTGACCTGATAACAATAATGAAAACTCGTATCAAGAATTAAAAGTCAACATTCTCCTTCTTTCTGTGTTTCTGTCAAAAACTTACAAGTTACAAGTCACTTTCACACTGTCTGACACTGTTGCCATCCGTTTTCAATACTTAGCTAAGCTTTATTCCTAGTTTCGACGGTATAAAACATATTCACCTTAAGGTTCACCTTATGCTGAGCCTCTACTTAATTAAGTTCATTATTAGGGAAAACTGGTGCAAATAACTGTGAATCACCTTGTGTATGACACTTTTAGTGTTTTAGGTTTACAATTATTGTTAATTCGAATTTTTGTTTTGTTGGTTGCCATGCTAGCCACCTTTTGAGCGCAAATGAGAGTTGCGATTTAACCTCCACCGACTCGTGGTAACTGCTCTCCCAATAGTGATTTGAATATCAATTTTTGTATTAGCTTCTCCTTATGGTCGTCTTGTTCGGTGTTTTCTTAATTCTTGTAAGTTTATTTCTACCTTATTTAATGTACTTTTATTGTTCATATTTTGTAAAAATTGTATCTCTGAAGAAGCTAATAAATATTAGCCAAAGTAGAGATTACATGTGAAGGAATCTTTTCATGTTGTTACCCTTGGTTGCTTTCCCAGTAACATGCACCGAACCATTAGATAATACTTTTCGACTAGAATATTTGATTTTAAGTTGTTCGTAGTTTTCATAATAAGGAGTAGCCTTGTAATGCCACCTTATTATATTATTAATTTGCACTTTTTCGTCATTTGTGTACTCCATGTAGCTCGGTAGTCCTCAACGATTGATAAGCATTTACTTCCCATCAAAACGCTTGTACGTATATGACTATATGCTTTGTTTGTGCTTTGTAGTACCTTGATGACGTACTTGTTTTGCTGGTCATCTTCACTACCATTCCCTTCTAAATACATGATCGTAGTACCATGTGTTTGGCTGTATATGTATACTGATTGTATATTAATTTTCAATTTACTGCGACAGAATTAATCACATTTATTGCATTATTAATGTCGCAACTACCAACTGCGTCTATTCTCTATGCCGAAATATCACTTAAATCGTGTAATTAACGGCCGCAGAGGTGACAGCGGACGACGCCGCCTCATAAATTTTAGACAAATCATTTCGGCCTGCTTGACGTCAGTTGCATACCGACCCACCATCTAGCGGTCCCAGAGTTCCACCAGTATACGGGTCTCTGCGGACAGTCGTGTTATTAACCCTAATGCCGACAAAATGTCAGTAGTCGAGGCGAATAATTTTTCAGGCATATTCCTAGTGCGGTCCGGCCGTACAGAGTAGACCGTCGTGTGGAGAATCAGCACGAGTACGATTAATCTTGGCGCGAACTGGCGGGCAGGTGTGTAATTAATAGCGTGCGCTCCGTTTTTCGAGGCATTTTTCATTTTAAATTACGAAGTGGTAAGGACACGTCACGTGAGTCGACACCCCCGCGCTTCCGAGTCGGCCTAGTGGGAGATTTTTGCGTTTTCGCGGTTTATAATTAACGCTAAGTGGTGGGTGTCCCGTGTGTGTTTGTTTTTTATTTTATTCTGATATTCCCTTTTTCGATAAGAATGAATTTATATTTTGCATGTAAAAAACATAAATTTTACAAAATATGTTATACAAATTGATATTACTTTTTCCTGGCACCAATTACGTTCTACCTAATTGTATAAATCCCTTCTACTTTTACCATGTAGGCCTAAAATTCATGTTACAACTCATATACATGTGTATTAAAACCTACATCCTTTTTTAAGGGTTTAGGTTCGGTTTTTGCCTTATATAAATTAACAAACACAATAAGCTTGCACTTTTCTTAAACTTCCGTAAACCAATCGCTACAGCTTGTACCCAACATGTTTCTCATAATAAACGAATCCGCTTTATAAAATCTTATTCGTTCCATTAGCTATAAAAAAAAATACAGCCAAACTCTACACCAAATGCATTCATTTATCAGATTATTGGCGCTAGTTGTTCCCTTAGTAGATTAGGGAAGAAGGTTGTTTTGTTTTGTGTTGTGCATCATTTCTTCGCTGTTTATTGACATCACGTGATTGTTTTTACAACGTTGCCAATTTAGTAGCCTGCCGGAATTCCGTGGTAATATTGAATGTTACTTAGGTGTAATATTTTCTTATTCTGTATTTTCAATACTACAGGGACTACAAATTGACCAAAAAACGTAAATGAAAAATCCATACCAGAAATTTTTATCTACGAAATATTATGTTTGTAGATATGTATTTAAAGGTCTAAAGGGACACTAAAAAATAAAAAAAAAAAAACAGGTACACTTATTAATTTTATGGGAGATGTTTTTTGTTTAATTTTAATTTAAACTCTCTTGAGATTGAGAACCGCTGTAATGCCCTGGAATAGAGAATATAGAAAAGAAACTGACAAAAACTTTTGATTAGAAACGTATAACCTCCATTCCACCGAGTTAGTCAGAAAGAGAAGCAATCAAAAAAATTCTCAACAAAAAAAGCAAGAAATTGAAGAAAGGTGGTGTGGAAATTAAAAGAAAATAAGAATGGAAACAAGACGGATAAGGAAAAGCAACGCAAAGAAAAGCGATATTAATGTTCATTTGTTGCTAGGACGGTTACTAGGACGGTAGAAAGCAAAACACCCCACTTTTCCTACCTGCCTTTGTCAACAAGTGCAATTTCAATTGTCTCATTTTATGGGTTTTTTTTTGTGTGGATTTTATTTATCTCTCGAAAAAAGTTGAGTTAGCATATGTGATTTGTGCTCTGGAGTTTTTTAAGATTTTTAAAAGTTTAAGATCGTTTTGTTAAAGAGTCAGTGAATGTCTCAATATTTAAAAATAATAATACACAAATAAGAACAACATTTTACGTATTTAAATTAATAGCAATTTTGAATACACCACATTATGAGAGAACATTAATGCAACATTGTTGTAAAAATATCATTAAAATTTGAACCTTAAATACTTTGTTTTACTTCTTACTGTTTAAAATAATTAAATACAAATATTTATTACAAAATTCTAATATTATGCCTTAAGATTGTGTAAAATATGTATTATTCTAGCCTAGCTTCTAGCCCTATTTTCTTGGGAAATCCCCATTAATGTCACACATAAAAAAAATACCGGTAATTTACCGGTAAATCGGTATTTTTATTTTCATTTAAAAAATGGATAAATTTACAATCACTACTACAGATCTATGTCATATTTTTACATTATCAGAAATGTTTTAAATATGCTTGCCAGTTTTTTGTAACCCATCTATATGTTATTTAAAAAAAAAGCAATAATACTTGAAAAGCTTTCTTTGCCGTTAAACTATAATTCACTTCGAAGGGCTCTATTAAAAAAATATATCCATTTTTTGCGCAATTTCGATAATAGGGTCTGGTCCTTCAACAATTTATACAAAAAACGGCTTAGTGTATTTCATTTTTGTGTTATAAGATGACGAATGCCTAAAACAAATCAACATTTAGGTTTCATATTTGTGAGTTAAACCAATTCAAAAAATTATAAATTTCAAATTATGTCCTAAGACGTAACAACTGTTTTGGCCAATAAAAACAGACTATTTCTGCGCTCGCCCAGTGTCACATACATATGTCAGTTATCATTTAATGGCTTTCGGTTAGTGTTTAAGTGACATTTAGTATGATTATTTAGTAAATGCGTGATATTACAATACCTTGGGCAGTTATTAAGTATTAGGGAAATAGTTTGTAAAACTGCTAAAGTTTTATAAGACTATTGTTGTCATAGGATTTATACAAATGACATAGTTCATTTTAGACAGACTTGCATTAGATCCTGAATTGCAAATACTAATCAAAATTTACCATCTATTGATGACATTATGATTATAGAACATTTTTCTAAGAAATCTAAATTTTAGAGATAATGTCTTTCTAAAAACAACATGGATTATACACATAATTCCAATGAAACTCAATATCATAATTGAAAATTTGACATATTAACTGACAGCGGAGACACAGATTGTGCAATAAGCGAACCTCAAAGCGCTAAATAATTTTTTATTGGCCCAAAACAGAATCTATAATTTTTTATTGGGCGGAACATTTGTGACATTGAACTAATTTTTTTTAAAAATATACATTTTCAAACTTTTCTTCCTTTAAAAATATTAATCTCACAACCATAAAATCTGCAAATTCGTAGTAATTTGAAACTTTTCTTTCGAATAAAAAAAATAAAAGAAAAATTGCTTCCCGACCCTATATTGGAATACGACACTCTTTAAGAGAATATATAATTGTATCAAGTTATGTGTAAAACTCAACTGGAATTAAGGGTAATGTCTTCTTCGAAGATTTCTGGAAACCATTTTTCGTGAATTAATGAACTTTTTTACAAAACTGGATATAATATTGAAAAAAGTCAAGTGCATCAACTTTTAAGGGCACGTCCAAAACTATGCAAAATGATATTCTGAAGAGTAAGGCATACAGCTAGCCGCCAAGAAATTATATAGACTTGATTAATGACAGTGAATTTTTGGCAATTCAGGGCGATGATACAACGGATATTTTAAATCACCTTCAAATGATACTAGTCAAACATATTTTCATAACTGACAAGTTTTTAAGAATTATAGATAATTTAAATCCGTCGTCACCGCTTTACGGGCAACCGCTTCTGGCTATTTGTTAACTTTTTTTGTATAGGTAGGTATTAATAGAATTGGTGCTGACGGCGTAGATTTTGATTAAAATATGAAACAACCTGCATTTGGTGGTAACTTATACACCTTATATACCTATCAGCGGCTGTTTCTTCTATGGTTTACTAATTTACGCAACCACCAAAAATTATAAGAGAAAAAATAAGTAATTATAAATTAAAATATATTACCCTCACAGAATGAATTAACTATTTATAACATAAAGTCAGTTCTATATACTATTTCCATTTGATGCATAAACACGTAGCATGAGTTTTTGCTTGATATCTGGCCCGATACCTTAAATAAATGAAGAGAAAAAACGCCCTTGATTTGCAGCGTATGTGCAATCTGCAAGTAAATAGGAACATTGAACGTATATAGCTCACGAGTTTTAGCGAACGCCTTTCGGATGTGCCTAGATTTAACGAGGTTGTAGCGTCAGTGCAAACCAAACCGTCGTGTGTTTATGTGTATAATGTGTTACTTTATAATTTAAACACATTACGTTACGTTGTACGAGCTAATAAGTGTATATTTGTGTCTTAAACCATTACTGCTCTTTTAATTTTGAACAATAAATAATTCAGTGGAGAGTTTAATAGTGCATCCGTTCGACAAATGGACGCGTGCCGAGAGAGAGAACTCAAGAGAAACTCAAAGCAGCTTGGCAGACCTATAGCGAACCATTTAAATATGAAACAATTAATTACCAGGTAAGTCGCTAGCTTTCAATACATTACTTAATCCGGATATTTATAATAAACATTTGTGGATTTGTTGCTGTAACACATAGACAAGAATAATACTACTAGAAAGAGTTTAGATCATTATCATTCCCAAACTTTCAGATCGTCACCATTTTGACGTATGCAATGGCAAAAACACCAGCTGTTGCTGCAGTGTTTTACTTTGAGGCTTATAAATCGTGTTTTTTTTTAAGTTATTCTTGTGTTCTTCTAGTTATACTGCGACATTTTATATATACAGTGTTATTTGGACTAGATTTTTTTTAGTAACTGATAAATACATAGATATGACATCCATTCTATTTCAAGTGAATTAATAGTACCAGCTGATCCGAGAGATTAAGAATATTGGTAATTTCATATTTTAGCATATTCTTGAAGAATATTCGATCTAGTTAACACAAATGATCACCAAGTGTTGTATAATATAACTTTATAATTTGGTGATTATAGATAAGTCAGCGACCTTGTTTACGAAAAGTAAATTTTATTTGACTTTTTGTATTTATTGGCAGTACTGTTTTCAATTCAGTTTGTGTTTATTGCATTGTTTTGGGAGTTAACTTTTTTTTAGTATTAAAATACATCGTTTTTCTTGCGTTTAATTGTCAAGCAGCTAAATAAGTCTTATATTTGTTTAGTCATTAATTTTTTCTTCATATTTGCGATTATTTACACATGTTTAGTTATACTAAATACTAACAATAAGAGCCGTTCAGGAGTCACCACCGCCTTTTTATAAAGTTCGACAGTATTTAAAATAGTTTCAATTGAATAAGTGGCCCACAAAAACATACGAATCTTTGCTTCATACAGTCAGTTTTCCGCAGTAGTTTAGGGTTATATCTCAAAATCACACCTTATTAATGTACTACGATTCAAAGCTCATCGAAATTTTCGATCTAACAGTTTGAATATCACTTGCTTTTTTTTGCTCTCGCAGTATTATTATTCACATAGCATCAGTTTCGATAAAATGTGGAAAATTAAGCTGCTTGAAGGTTACGCCACCATAAATATAATCAAAATTATTTTTGCACTGGTGAAAAAGTGTTACTTTGTTTTTTAAATGTTTATATAATGTTTCGACACGCCAATAATCACTTCTATTCGTGATAGCATATAAACGTTCTATTTCTTTGGGCATATATACGTCTACCTATATTACATTTTTAATAAGAGCGTCTGCGTCTGCCAGAAAAGCTGCTACAGTATGAGGAACGCGTATTCCGATGTAGAGATATTAAAAATTCACATCAGACTGTGTGTATATAAAATGAAACGTATCGAGATAATTAAAATCCGCTGGGTGAAGGATCATATCTTTTTTTTTACAGTTGAGAGATGTACTACATCTAATATGCTGTAAATTTACCGTCTGACTGTTCCTATGAACGTAATAATTTTACAGAAAAACTGAAGTACAGCAGACATCGACGCGCGTATGCTTACGTCATCCACCCACTATTATACTCTTGAATATCGGATATTCATTAATGTAACAAAAGCATTAGTAACTATTCCAGAGTCAGTCAGCTAATATCCACTGTATGGTAGCAACGTAAAGGTGAATAGCTGTCAATTAATTAGTATGTTAATGTGCAATCAATTGTCAGTGTATGCAGTTCTATACGCATTTGATTTGATTGTCAAGTTGATACCTAACAACATCAATAGGTGGTGCTATGAATACTAGTTAGTTGTAGACAAGAGATGTGGTGTTTGTAACGGATATTGTTTATTCTCCACACTGAAAAACCGATATATTTGAACCAAACAAATATATTTTGTTAAGTATATTTTCGTTGAAACAAGCATGCCTTTGTTGTTTCAAATATATGCAAAGAATGTGCACTATTGACTGAAATAAAATATCTGGTTAAAAAGTTTAATATATTCAAACAAATTATCTAGTTCAGTATGATCTTAACACAATAAGGTATTAGAGTAAAAATCTCTTTCTAAGAACCCAAGGTACACCCTAAAAAAAAATGTGGTAAAATTACCCTAAAAATAGATGGCAACTAGGCTACCTCCTATTTTTGGGATAAATTTACACCTATAGGGGATTTTTCACTTGCTTTTTACATGCTTTTTTACATTTATTTATATACTTGAAAAAGCTTTTCAATAAGCGAACGTCGTTATTCATTCATGTTTAATAATTGCAACCTAAAAACCAAGAAACAATGAAATCAATATTTATACAGGGGTGTATAAAAAAAAAGTAAATTTTGCTTGGGTGTTAACTACACCACATATAAAGCACAAACCCACCGAAACCGGATTTCATCATTAAAGAATAAAAAAAGTAAAATTTAGAGCCAAAATTCTTTAGTCCGGGCCTGATGCAAGGAAACGTCAATAAGCACCGCTAAACGTGGTATTATGTATAAATACATTGAATTCATCTTAGTATTATTCTTAATGGTATGCCGTAGTTCATTTAACGTCATTCTGAATAATAAAGGCGCTTGTAAAAATAGCAAAACTGAGGCATTTTAAATTTCTTCTTTTATATAAATAAACATTCCTTTTTTGTTAAGAGCATTCTACGTAAGTTACAAAGTATTATTTTAATATCCTGATAAGACGTTCGAGTTTCACCGGATATGAGCGACTTCAGTAGTTACAAAAAACGTAAATATTTTCTTTTGCTTTGTCGAATCGAGAGTTGAGTTGTTAATAAACGGTACCACATGAATCTGAGTTATTTCTTTTGCATTTATTTAATCATATAACGCAAAACGAATTGAATCGAATTACACAGAAATAAATGTATATACAGAAAATTTGCAAACACGCCTTTTAACTATCTATCTATACATTCCCGCACTTTTGCCGATGCATCAACCTTCGATTTTCTTTATATGAAATCATGATGGTCCTGAAAAGGATCGTTTTTTCGAGACGGGAAGAATTTAAATAAAATGTTCGAAATGGCTTGCACTCCAAGCGGCGATCCACACAAAACTAACAGCGGTAATGGCTGAATGATAGTGGTATGTGGGGGTATACTCGGGACAGCATTTAGGTTGGGCCGCAGGTGCGGCTCTAGCCCACGGCATTTAAAAAATATTTTTTTCTCGTAATAGCTTACAAGATAGACCTCTGTGCATTAAGACTTTTTGATCGTATTTGATTACAGCTGCTACATATTATTATATTTACCTCTATATCTGATACACCCTGTACACATGGTCAAGATTTGAAGCTTTAAAAAAAATATAATGTAATGTTAAAAAAAGATATTTTTAAACACTTTATGTGTTCCAATCAAACAACAATTTTTTTTATAATTTCAATTCACTAATCTCTCCTTTTTATAAATGAATATTGAAATACCCTTAGAAACAACAAATAAAAACATGAAATATGCTTATTTACATACGTAGATATATATATATTTTCAAGTAAATGCTGAGGAAGATACTTGATATGTAAAAATTGTAATCAGAATTTTACGTCATTTGTATTGTCAGTATTCTGCTTGTATTTTGACAAACATAAGGAGGTAATATTCCACGAAATATGTAATTTTTCTTCACCACTGAGCAAATTTTCCTAAGTGGGAGAGAATTACCTCATTTATTGAAGTATTTTTCCATTAATATCGATTTACCAGGCAAAGTTACATCTAGTTTGTCTGCGGTTTACACTCTTTTTTGTGTAATTTTACCTTATATATTATATGTTCTTTCACACACCAGTGAAGTAAATTTACTAACATTAGTAGTATATATCGTGATACTCAAAACAGCAAAACATATATAATTCACAAAAGAAAAGATAGGTTATTTCAGTGAACTTCTTCTAATGACGAAAAATCTTGACGCTTTCTTCGCTATACTTTCAACCCAATGGTAAATACAAAATTTACACTGAAGTTCTCTTCTTCACAATTTCGAAAGAAGAGCGGAATATGATTTATATTTTGAAATCTGAACGACCAAATAAAAATAATTTTAAAAAGAAGTTTTTTTATCAACAACCATTTCGTCTCCATGGACCCCCGTCGTTTTTTCAGTACGAGCTACATTGATTCTTCACCCCTGAATTAGTATCGATACCAAGGAAAATTTTGAACGTACCAAGAATGATTTAGAGCTGGCAGCTAAGACTTCTTTTAAAAATATTTGCAAACATTTTGTGGGAAATTAAAAGATTGAAAACTACCAAGATAGCGACGTTAAACTGCTAAAAAAGTGTAGAAATTTAGGATGCTGAATATCGTCATTTTTTGGATTCACATGTGAATTTTTTTCCTGCTAATTTAGGAAAGATGAGTGATGGACAGGGGGAATGATTCCCTCAAGACATTACAGAAATGGGGAAATGATAATAGAGTAGGTGGGACTGCGCTATGATGGGAGATTTTTGCTGGTTTCTCATTAGAGAAGATAACAGCCTATATAAAATGAAGAAATAACTTTATTTATGCAAATCTTTGATATATCAGCAATTTTCCTTTGTATTGTAATGGGTCAAACACCACTCTAATTTAGAAAACAATTATCACCACACACCCGATTGATTGTATCGTGTGGGATGGCCAGTCATATGCACTCTTGCATTCAACAAGGACGGTCGAATTCCACCACCCACAGGGTCATATGAAACGCCTGAAAACCGATTAAGAGATCTAAGATATACATAAACACACACATTCTTGCGACATCATATCAAAATTTTAACATAACGAGTATGCGTAATCGATTATCCAATTTTTTTAAGAACCTTCAGTCAAAAACAGGCACTAAATTATAGAAAACACAAATTACTTACATTGGAAAGCAAAAGTTTCATTTTAACAGCCATTTGGCCAAGTTTTATGTCATTTCTTCGTAGCATGTAAAAGGAATTTTCTTCTCTGACATGTTTAATGTTGACGCATTACCAGAATCTCGAAAGCTTATAAATCACAATCCTGTACTGTAAATTCACATATTGGTATAAAACAATTGTAAAAAGTGAAACATTTCACATTCCTTGTCGAGCATCTTCGAAAGTGCACATTACATGATATCTTTACAGAAAACAATTTTCAGAATGATCGAGATGTAATTAACAGACCCTCAGGTGATCAAAAGAAGGTTTGAAATACTATTTTATTCATATAATTCCTTTTAAAATTAGAATTTTTCATTTTAAAAACATCACTGAACAGGTATCCTAAAAACAGATAATTAATTTACGAAATTTAGCACACATACATAATTTTACTTGTAGAAAACGATTTTGATAATAAAAACCTTATTCAAAAATAGATTTCCAAGATATTTCTTCTAATTTCCAAATTCAAAACGCTGCTCTTTTATTTTGAAAAGGTACAAACGGGTACAAACGGGTACAAACGGGTACAAACGGATACAAACGATGCACTTTCGAATAGCCTTGGCCGTTTTTTGATAACTTAAAAAATAGCCTAATTTCTCTCTTTGACATATTTTGAATTGGCTCTACTTCCGGTTTGGTTGAAGTACAAACGATGTAAAAAGATGTACAAACGGGTACAAACAATGCTTTTTCGAAAAGCCTTGGCTGTTTTCCAATATCTCAAAAATTAGCGAAATTTCTCTCGCCGACTTACTTATTTTCAAATGTTTCTACTTCCGGTTTGGAGGAAGTACACACGATTTAAATGGAGGTACAAACGGTACAAACGATGCTCTTTCGATTGACGTTGTCCGTTTTTGAATAACTTGTACTTGCTGGCTGAATTTTTTTTTAACCCCTTTCTATTTTTTTAACCTTTGAGGTACAGAACGAAACTGAAGGTGGTACAAACGGGTACAAACGAAGTACAATCGAATCGTACTACGTTTATTTTTTTTTAATAAAGTTGCTTGCCAAGTTCACACCGGTGCAAAAAAAAATAAATGTAAAGGAGAATCTAAAAAGTGTTAATCGCATTCCGACCTTAAACCCAAATTAAAAAAAGTGTCACAAAATCACAATTATTGGATGGTCAAATTTAAAAATTAACCAACGAAACAATGTGTTCTTGATACTAATTAAACATTCCAGTATTCGTTATGTTAAAAAACTTCTATTTAACGATATTTGTAAATATAATTGTTGTTTATTTACTAGCGGTTAATTTTTCGTTACGCCTTCAATTAAAGACTGTAAGAACTTTATACCCATTTTTACAATGCAAGTCATTCAAAACAAATTAAATAAAATTGTTGGCTAGTGTTATTAGTATTAGGAGTTTGTTGTCTGGGTAATAAGATGGAGATAGACAAACTAAAAATTATTAAAAGTACGAGAAAACACCAAATCAGTTATTTTATTACTTAAAATATGCTATTTTCTCTCCATCCCTAAAATAAACTTCTCTCCTCTAGCGATTATGCAAAAAGTTTCGTCGGATGCAGGCAATTAATCTTCAAGTCGCCATCTCTACACCGTCCGACTTCGGTAATTTAATTTTTAGTCCCGCTCTTTTTATTTCTCGTCCGCTAACAGACACGACGGGCAACCGTTTAGACGCCCGACGTCACCAATGAGGACGTCCCCGATTGGAAATTATAATTTTCTCCGGTTGAACTCGCCAGCCGGGCATCGACAAAGCGAAATATGCAATTTATATGCAAAAAAATGCCATTGTGTGGCGGCTTCCGCTTGCTTTGTCTCGATTAAAATTTTAAATCCGCCGTCATCGCTTTACGGGCGACCGCTTCTGGCTATTTGTTAACTTTTTTTTTTTTGTAGGTTGGTATTAATAGAATTGGTGCTGACGGCGTAGATTTTGATTAAAATATGAAACAATCTGCATTTGGTGGTAACTTACACACCTCATATACCTATCAGTGGCTGTTTCTTCTATGGTTTGCTAATTTACGCAACCACCAAAAATTATAAAAGAAAAAATAAGTAATTATAAATTAAAATATATTACCCGCACAGAATGAATTAACTATTTATAATATAAAGTCAGTTCTATATACTATTCCCATTTGGTGCATAAACACGTAGCGTGAGTTTTTGTTTGATATCTGGCCCGATACATTAAATAAACGAAAAGAAAAACGTCCTTGATTTGCAGGGTATGTGCAATCTACTAGTAAATAGGAACATTGAAAGTGTATAGCTCACGAGTTTTACCGAATGCCTTTCGGATGTGTCTAGATTTAAGGAGGTTGCAGCGTCAGTGCAAACCAAACCGTCGTGTGTGCATGTGTATAATGTGTTACTTTATAATTTAAACACATTACGTTACGTTTTACGAGCTAATAAGTGTATATTTGTGTCTTAAAAGCATTACTGCTCTTTTAATTTTGAACAATAATAAATTCAGTGTAGAGTTTAATAGTGCATCCGTTCCGTAAATGGACGCCTACCGAGAAAAAACTCAAAGCAGCTTGGCAGACCTACTCCGAATTTAAATATGAAACAATTAATTACCAGGTAAGTCGCTAGCTTTCAATACATTATTTAATCCGGATATTTATAATAAACATTTGTGAATTTGTGGCTGTAACGCATAGATCGTCACCATTTTGACACATGCAGTGACAAAAACACTGCTTTGAGGCTTATAAATCGTGTTGTTTTTAAAGTTATTCTTGTGTTCTTGTAGCTATACTACGACATTTTATATATACAGTGTTATTTGGACTAGAATTTTTTAGTAACTGATAAATACTTTATTAACGGGAAGTTACGTATGTTATTGGATAATGTATACCTTCATATATAAACAATATTTTCTTCGACTGCTTTTTAATATTTGTTGAGAGAGCTCAAGTGTGAAAAGAACATTTAGTAATGCTTGCGGTGTTATTATTGTGAATCTAAAAATGTGAATTTAGAATATCTTGTTGTGTACGTCGAAATAAAAGCACTCGTAGATTAGTGTCCCCTAGTAATGGCATCAGTGCCCATCAGTAAGAGAACTATAGGGTACAACTGATTTATCGTATTTTTCATTGTGACGAGTGCTTTCCGCAGTTAAAGTCTCTTGTAAAATAAAAAAAAGGGTTGCAACGAAGGAATAAAGGTATTTCAGCACTGTTGACATACAATATAGATATGACATCCATTCTATTTCAAGTGGATTAATAATACCAGCTGATCCGAGATATTAAGAATATTGGTAATTCCATATTTCAGAATATTCTTGAAGAACATTCGATCTAATTAATACAAACGATCACCGAGTGTTGTCGTATAATATAACTTTATAATTTGGTGAAAACATAACGCAGGAACCTGAAGGCGAATTAATTGGAAAAAATATATAAATTGTTTTGCCACCAATAAAGAAACATCATATAGCCCGCTTTACAGTTCGCAATTTTTTTTATTACGTGCAGTAAAAAAATTGTAGCAATATTTTTATTATTTAACGCATGCTTTATTCGTGTAATTGCAACCTACAAATAAAATTGCACTGAGGTGATCGAAATCTATTAAATGTGTATGCGCTATTTGTATTGTATGCATTTTTTTATTGCACGCAATAAAAATTGCGCGATTGTCAGCAGCCTATGACATACTTGTGTGTTTTACTACGTTTCCCAAAATATTAATGACCTAAAAACTTCAATTTCTAGTATTAAACTATGCATTTCGAATTAAATATCGATGTAATTGCTTTCTACTTGTAAAAAAAAAATACGGGTATGTATATATAGTATGACAATAGTGTCAAAACATAATTACGCAACCACCAAAATTTAAGAGAAAAAAATAAGTAATAATATAACATTAAAAATATTTCCCTCAACAAATAAATTAACTATTTATAATATAAAGTCAGTTCTATATACTATTTCCATTTGCTGCATAAACACGTAACATGAGTTTTTGTTTGATATCTGGCCCGATACTTTAAATAAATGAAAAGAAAAACGCCCTTGATTTGCAGCGTATATGCATCTGCAAGTAAATAGGAACATTGAACATACATAGCTCACGAGTTTTTACGAACGCCTTTCGGAATGTGGCCTAGATTTAACCAGGTTGTAGCGTCAGTGCAAACCAAACCGTCGTGTGTTCAAGTGTATAATGGGTTACCTTTGTAATTTAAACACATTACGTTGTACAGAGCTATAAGTGGTATATTTGTGTCTTAAAGGCATTACTGCCCTTTTAATTTTAAACAATAAATAATTCAGTGCAGAGTTTAATAGTGCATACCCGTTCGGCGGCAAAACGGACGCGTACGAGAAAAAAACTAAAAGCAGCTTGGCAGACCTACTCCGAATTTTTTAATATGAAACACATTAATTACCAGGTAAGTCGCTAGCTTTCAATACATTACTTAATCCTGATATTTAAATACAAATATTTGTGAATTTGTGGCTGTAACACATACAAAGAATAATCTACTAGAAAGAGGTTAGATCATTATCATTCCCAAAACTGTCAGATCGTCACCATTTTGACAACATGCAATGGCAAAAAAACACCGCTTTGCTTTTGAAGGCTTATAAATCGTGTTTTTTTTTAAGTTATTATTGTGTTCTTGTAGCTATAACTCGACATTTTATATATACAGTGTTATTTGGACTAGAATTTTTTAGTAACTGATAAATACTTTATTAACGGGGAAGTTACGTATGTTATTGGAATAATTTATACTCATATATAAAAAATATTTTCTTCGACTGCTTTTTAATATTTGTTGAGAGAGCTCAAGTGTGAAAAGAACATTTAGTAATGCTTGCGGTGTTATTATTGTTAATCTAAAAATGTGAATTTAGAATATCTTGTTGTATACGTCGAAATAAAAGCACTCGTAGTTTAGTGTCCCCTAGTAATGGCATCAGTGTCCATCAGTAAGAGAACTATAGGGTACAACTGATTTATCGTATTTTTCATTGTGACGAGTGCTTTCCACAGTTAATGTTTCCTGTAAAATAAATACAAACGGTTGCAAGGAAGGAATAAAGGTATTTCAGCACTGTTGACACATAACATAGATATGACATCCATTCTATTTCAAGTGGATTAATAGTACCAGCTGATCCGATAGATTAAGAATATTGGTAATTCCATATTTCAGCATATTCTTGAAAAACATTCGATCTAATTAACACAAATGATCACCAAGTGTTGTCGTATAATATAACTTTATAATTTGGTGAAAACATAACGCAGGGACTGGAAGGCGAATTAATCGGAAAAAAAAAAATAAATTGTTTCGCCACCAATAAAGAAACATCATATAGCCCGCTTTACAGTTCGCAATTTTTTTATTACGTGCAGTAAAAAATTGTATGCAATATTTTTATTTATTTACGCATGCTTTATTCCGTGTATTGCACCTACAAATAAAATTGCACTGAGGTGATCGAAACCTATTAAATGCGTATGCGCTATTTGTATTGTATGCATTTTTTTATTGCACGCAATAAAAAAATTGCGGATTGTAAAGCAGCCTTATGACATACTGTGTGTTTACTACGTTCCCAAAAATATTAAATGACCTAAAAACTTTCAATTTCTAATATTAACCTATTCATTCGAATTAAATATCGATGTAATTGCTTTCTACTTGTAAAAAAAAAATACGGGTATGTATATATAGTATGACAATAGTGTCAAACCATAATTTACGCAACCACCAAAAATTATAAGAGCAAAAATAAGTAATTATAAATTAAAAGATATTACCCTCACAGAATGAATTAACTGTTTATAATATAAAGTCAGTTCTATATACTATTTCCATTTGCTGCATAAACACGTAACATGAGTTTTTGTTTGATATCTGGCCCAATACATTAAATAAATGAAAAGAAAAACGCCCTTGATTTGCAGCGTATATGCATCTGCAAGTAAATAGGAACATTGAACATACATAGCTCACGAGTTTTAGCGAACGCCTTTCGGATGTGCCTAGATTTAACCAGGTTGTAGCGTCAGTGCAAACCAAACCGTCGTGTGTTCAAGTGTATAATGGGTTACTTTGTAATTTAAACACATTACGTTGTACGAGCTAATAAGTGCATATTTGTGTCTTAAAGGCATTACTGCTCTTTTAATTTTGAACAATAAATAATTCAGTGCAGTGTTTAATAGTGCATCCGTTCGACAAATGGACGCGTGCGAGAAAAAACTCAAAGCAGCTTGGCAGACCTACTCCGAATTTAAATATGAAACAATTAAGTACCAGGTAAGTCGCTAGCTTTCAATACTTTATATAATCCGAATATTTATAATAAACATTTGTGAATTTGTGGCTGTAATACAAGACAAGAGTAATACTACTAGAAAGAGTTTAGATCATTATCATTCCAAAACTTTCAGATCGTCACCATTTTGACGCATGCAATGACAAAAACACCAGCTGTTGCTGCAGTATTTTACTTTTTTGAGGCTTATAAATCGTGTTCTTTTTATGGTTATACTGTGACATTTTATATTTACAGTGTTATTTGGACTAGAATTTTTTAGTAACTGATGAATACTTTATTAACGGGAAGTTACGTATGTTATTGAATAACTTATAAAACTTAACATAATATAAAGCGTCGTTCGAAGATGCTGCCGCTAAACCCCCTCAAGTGTTCCAGACACGGTCCGAAAAATATTCTCAAGGTTAAAATATTACAGCATATAAAACTATTTTTTAAAACAAAAATAAAATTGGGACGTGGACATGTTTCATATTTATACAATTACTTCGAACAGTTGTTCCTATAAATATTAGGTTTTTTCAATATGCATGTTGTATGTAATGTTGAGTTTTATTAAACAATTATTATAATTAATGAATTTTGTATTCAAATATTGCAAGCTTTTTGTACAGTGAGAAATTAACAAATTAACGTATTTCTGTTATTAACTGCAATAATTAAGAGGCATTTTCCTTGGGAAAAAATTAGGTTATTTAAAACTTATTTTATGTTGCATCAATGTTGCTATTTTTTTGGTTCATTGTTCGTAGAAATGTTAGCGTATGCATATTATCATTGAAAACTGATGTCCTCTGAGTATGTATGTACGTTTCCAATATGTACAATGTGTGTTTTTCTGAAGTTATAGATATAAGAACTATAATACTCTTTAATATTGTAGTATATTTTAAAATATACAGAGTGTTCAGGAAGACTGGGTTTTCCATCATTATAGCTTTATTTTTGCTTTTAGGAAAAAACCTCTTCTACAAAAGTTGTACAGAATTCAATGCTGCATAACCTAAACATATTTTAAAATATACAGAGTGTTCAGGAAGACTGGGTTTTCCATCATTTTAGCTTTATTTTTGCTTTTAGGAAAAAACCTCTTCTACAAAAGTTGTACAGAATTAAATGCTACATAACCTAAATATTATTTTTAATTGTACTGGGTGATCCCGAAGATTGAGTCTTTGATTATAGCTTTATCTTTGCTTTTATGAAAAAATCTTTTCTACAAAAGTTGTACAGAATTAAATGCTACATTACCTAAAAATTATTAATATTATTTTTAATTAGGCTACGGCAAAGGCTTCCGAAACGGGAACGATTAAAAGGGAAATAGTAGACGGCCGAAGGGGTAACGGGAGTCGCAATAGAAAAGGCGTATCGAGATTAATAGTTAATTGAATAACTTATAAAACTTAACTTAATATACCTATATAAAAAATATTTTCTTCGACTGCTTTTTAATATTTGTTGAGAAAGCTCAAGTGTGAAAAGAACATTTAGTAATGCTTGCGGTGGTAATTATTATGAATCTAAAAATGTGAATTTAGAATGTCTTGTTGGGTATGTCGAAATAAAAGCACTCGTAGTTTAGTGTCCCCTAGTAATGACATCAGTTTCCAGCCACCAATAAAGAAACATATAGCCTGCTTTACAGTTCGCAATTTTTTTTATTGCGTGCAGTAAAAAAATGTATGTAATAAAAATAACGCATGCTTTATTCCATGCATGCACGTACAAATAAAATTGCACTCAGCTGATCGAAATCTATTGAATGCGCATGTGCTATTTGTGTTTTATGCATTTTTTTTATTTCACGCAATAAAAAAATTGCGAACTGTAAAGCGGCCTTATGACATAGTCTGTGCTTACTACACTCCTAAAAATATTAAATGACCTAAAAACTTTAAAATTTCTAGTATTATATATGCATTTGAATTAAATATCCATGTAATTCCTTTCCAATTGTAAAAAAAATACGAGTTCCTTTATGTATATATAGTATGACAATAGTGTCAAACCATAGACAATACGAGACGTGCCACTAAATGTTAATTTTTGGTTCGTGGCAATACTAAACATACGATGCAACATCTGTCATGCCAAGCCAAATATAACCAAATCAATTTGGTAAGGAGTCCTACATAGGAATGGGGCTCCATTGATCACAAGCTTATCTGATTGTGATTATACTTTCATGTGCTTTCTGCTTTCATTTCACAACTGACATTTATGTCACCAATTTAGTAACTGTGATTTTTGGGAGCACCAATCCACTGACTGCAACAATTACAAATAAAAAACTGATCGTGGCGCCCTCTGGCGTGTGCTTTTTCGCCTTGAAATCAGAGTTAACAATATATGTACCTAAATGCATTTGATGATGTTTTGTTCGTAGCCGTTAATTATGTATGGTTATTCCTTTTTTTTTTTTTTCCTTCGTGAGGGTAGCGGCTAATTTATACTGATGACTTAAAAAGTTAAACAACTCATTTTTTACGTTTCGACAATCTTTATTTTTCTTGCCTTCTTCAGAAATGTATATTTTATAATTTAACTTGTTTTTTTTTTTTTTCTTAAATTATATGTCTAGGGACATTCACAAACATTTTAAAAACATATTTATTAATTACATTTCTTGTTTTACAAGTTTGATTTAAAATAGTTTTGTTAACAGTTTGTAAAATTGTTTAGAAATGTAATTAATAAATATGTTTTTAAGATGTTTGTGAATGTCCCTAGATATATAATTTAAAAAAAAAAAAAAAACACGTTAAATTATAAAATATACATTTCTGAAGAAGGCAAGAAAAATAAAGATTGTCGAAACGTAAAAAATGAGTTGTTTAACTTTTTAAGTCATCAGTATAAATTAGCCGCTACCCTCACGAAGGAAAAAAAAAAGGAATAACCATATGTAAATGCATATATTAAACAAAGATGTCAAACACAATATTTATCTATATATTCCGAACTTTTTTGTAGAGTTACTTGCAGTTTCGTATTGTCCAAACAAAGTATGAGCATTTTATCTATTTTTTTATTTAAAATATTACTATGACGTCCTTGTTTTATGTTTAAGTTGTTTTTTACGACCCTGTTATACATCAAAATTACGGCCCTTATGCAAAATGCATCGATCGCTGGCATTTCTAAGCTCTATCTATATATTTATCCTTGTTATACTGTAATAACTGTATGTCTGTTTTCCTTGTTCACTATTTGAAGGTGAAGAATTATCCACGAAAACATATTTGTGTGATTTAAACCATTTAAACCAGAGGAATATGAAAAACGTTAGTATTAATGCTCAGATGCATACTGCATATCGAAACCTATAGCATTCGTTGTGCACTGCTATAGGGTTAGAAATTGAAGCACAATCGATATGTATTGAACATTATAATAATGGTGGAATTCTGTGCGTATTTATATTGTCTGTAAGATTGTTTGTAAGTTAGGAAGCATGTATTATGAATGCTTACAGATTTATGGGGAACTTTACAGACGCTACAGATATGCACAGAATCTCACTCTAAGTGTAATTTATGAAGCGAAAGATTTTAAATCAATATTGGTTTTGCTGTCACTTTATGACATAATTTCTTTGAAACTTTTAAAAATTCTGGAACCAATTCCCATGACATCTGCTGAAGCAGAACGATGTTTTTCTACTTTGTACAAAATAAATATAATATAATAAATATGAATAATAATAAAATGAAGATACAAAGTTTATCTTTTCGAACACACTTATCTTTTTATATTTAAGTTATTGTAAGTTCTGGACTGGTGGTATTGATATATGGTATTACAAAAAAGTAAGAAAATTAGCTCGTTTTGCCAATCCTTTAATGTAAAATTATTAGCAACCGGTTTCGGCTCTGGGCAAAGCACGCCTGAGGATGGCCTAGAGCCGAAACAAGTTGCTAATGATTTTACATTAAACGATTGGATAGAACTAATTTCCTTATTTTTTTCTAATACCATATTTTTATATTTAGGTTAAGATACTGCATCAGTTAAATGAATATACTTTGCTGTCCAAGTTTCCCAACACTGCACAGTAAGAAATAGCTCTAGTGTTAATGTTCTTAGTGTTAGGGTTGATCATATAGAGTTAAAATTGTAGTGTATTTATACACTTTGATTTAACACTAAGAAAAAGTAGTGTACATAATTACACTAAAAAAATTTTAGTGTGAAATAATTACACTAACAGGGTACTTAGTGCAATTCAACACTGGCAGAGTAAAGGATATACTCTATCAGTGTAACAATAGTTAAGTCTTTGGAGTGCGTATTGTATTTCGCGCGCTGTAATAACACATGATCAGTTACGATGCGTTCTGATTGGCCAGAATAGTTGTAACGGTTTAGTGTGCAGTGCTTCAGTGGACAAGACGCAGGTCTTGTATGCAATGCATACCTACATATGTAGATATGTAGGTACATCAACCGCCAATACGCTATTCTAGTTAGGTTATGTATTACATACATGCTGCAGTAAAATAAAAGGTAAGTGATTGTCTATATATTATAAACAATACATTTATTTAGAATTGTATTATAGGAGGATACCATCAGAAAGGGAAAAAGTAAATAGGTCGAGATTATTATCAATTTTCGGATTAATAAAGTTCCGCAGTGTTGAGTTACTGCATCGTTAGTGGAAGAGCACCTGGTAGCAAGGATGATAAGATGTTCAACACTTTCAAAAAACTACTTTCGTGTTTTGTCGATTCGTTTAATTTCAATATTCGAGTTTATTTTTATACTATATAAGTACTGTATATGTATAGAATTATTTTATGTCGGAGTAATTACGTTTATCCCAACGAACACGGTCGGTGCTTTATTTATTAGAGAATAAGGAACTTAATTTACTTTCCTTCCGTTGCAGTAGTATTGATAAAACATTTAATAGAGAAAATTAACCTCTTCTAGAGTTAACAATCACTATTGATGTTGTTTAATGCACACTACTAGTGCCTTGCATCTACACTAAAAGATAGATAAACACTATGAAGCAGTAAATTCGCACTAGTAGTGGTATTCTATATTTACACTAAGGCATATTAAATATCCTCTAACTACTAACACTACTCTTAGTGTTAAAAAAATTACATTATTTAAAGGGACCTCCATGAACTTGGCGTAGTGTAGTTCTACTGTTAAAAATTTCTGACTGTGTGCAATAAGTAGGTCTTTATTTTTTCTAGTATCATCGCTCAATAACGATGTGGTTCCGTGTCATCCCTACTACTAGAGCCGAAACAGGTTGCTAATGATTTTACATTAAACGATTGGATAGAACTAATTTCCTTATTTTTTTCTAATACATAACATATTTTTATATTTAGGTTAAGATACTGCATCAGTTAAATGAATACCTATACTTTGCTGTCCAAGTTTCCCAACACTGCAATAAGTAGGTCTTTATTTTTTCTAGTATCATCGCTCAATATAACGATGTGGTTCCGTGTCATCCCTACTTATTGCAACTTTTCCATGCAATTCTTATTAAAACTAAATCCAACAGACTTTTCCCCCAACTTAGACAGGAGGCACCGAAATTGCAACCGCCATTTTATTGACATCATATCGCATTTATCACACATAGCTGACGCCGGGGTAATCCCACCATCGAGAACGAATTAAATTCGTATTCGTTCCAGGTTTCGTATCGTCTCTTCGGCGAATGCCGATCAGTAGCAAAACCGCACACAACCGCATGCACCCGTACAAACTTACAGGACGCACACTATACACTTCCAACTTCGGCAATCATCTTATCAATAATATAATTGCCAATTTCCCATCTATCTCCTGTAAATTTTCGGGATATTAGCAGTAGGAAATGGATAAGGAGAAAACCGACAGTTTTATCTGTCGAGCGGATCTGGGCTGGCGATGAAATTGTTGGCAGGGGGACGGGAAGTTTAATACCCCGGCGAACGTCAAGCCCCGTTGAGGATCAAGTTGCTGCAAGTTGACGCGTATTAGTAGGCTCTGAAATCGATTTAACGGTTTGATAGTACGGTAGGATTTGGAAATATCGGTGTAAACTATTTGCTGGTATTATTTGTGCTGGGAACTGAGCCAGCGTGAAGTTTCAGATTCGAGGTTTAAGAAATATAAATAGATAAGATAAATATTGAGGAGCTATTAATAATATGAGATTACAGCTTCTTCAAATGTGAATTACTTTAATTAATTCATATATAATATATCGCAATCAAAATTATTTCCACTGTTAAGTGTAAAAGTAGTTCAGTATCATACATAACAACAGCATATTGTTACGTTTTTTTTTTGCTTCGCTTACCTCGAATTAGTTCTCCGCTAGTCTTTTCGGCAAGCTTTTGTAACCTTATTTTCTTCTATTTCCGTATACTCTACCTTCAGAGATGCTCCTACATCTTCTATTTTCACCACGTAAACATTATCGTTTAATTTTTGGCTTTCAAATTGTGTTTTCGTTCCCCTGTTAGAACGACTTAGCTAGAATTTGTAATATCTTTTAATTCTCATTTACTTACAGTTAGTTTCTTATACTTATAACGGTCTCAGATGTTTGTTTAAATTCCTTCAATTTCATTGTTAAGCCAGATTTTTTGTTGTTGACGTTTTCATTTCTAGGGTAAGGTTAAGTCTGTTTGATTTGGACATGTCGGTATTATCGATTCCCACGCATCGATTTGTCGATTGATCGTGTTCCATTCAGATGCCTTATTCTGTGTTTACATCTTTTCGACGTTAGAGGGCACCTCCATATCTTTTTACTCGTTTTATTTATGTCTTCTGATTGGTTGCGTGACGTATTCTTACTTCCGGCTTCCTGTCCATTTTTCTTGGTTGTTGTTTAGACGCGTTCTTACGAGTACATCTTCCTATCTTTGGAGATTTTGGATATTTTCACACATCTGTGGATTTTATTGGAAGATTGCTTGAATTAATCATTGGCCGTATCTTCGTTTGTGTTTGAAGTGGAAACTTCGTGATTATCACGGCGGAGGAGTCCGATATTCTGGGATTTAATTTGAGAACCACGCGTCCCAACGGCATATCTGTCTATTTCTTCTCTTCGTTGTAAGACCTCGTTATTTAACGGTAAGCAGATCTTGTCATTTCTTTTAAATCACTAATTTTGAGGTTTCTGTGTTTTTAGAGGTCTTTTTACCCCCCTTTAATTTTAATTTTGGAATCTTCCCATCGTTTTGTGTGAACTTTTGAACACCAACGTGCGGCTGAGGACTTCTGCGACTTTTTAAGTCCCTCAGAGAATCTATCTCCTTTAGAAACTCAGTAAACCATCTGCTTCGGGTATTACCCTGTCAGTCCCCATAGCAGAGGATCTCTGCGCCCCGCTACCAACTCACCGAGGGCAAAGCTAAGTGCACGTTCTCTTTCTTTTTTTATTTGTAACCTTTCCGCGATTATAATAGGAAACCACCCCCGAACATTTAGTTTTTTTTTTTGTATTTAATATAGTAAAGTAAATTTTATATGTTGTGCTTAGAATCGGAGGGTGCTACCTAACGTTAATTTAGTAAAATAGTTTAATCTCAATTCCGATATTCATTTACTTCTTTGTTCCCTTTACTCATTTAATTTGAATCAATTGTCAAACACCATCCGATTGAATATCGGCTTGGCATATACAGGGTGTTTATTCACCTTTTCACCATTCAAATATCTAATTCTATTTTTGTGTTTTTGTAACCGTAACATTTCAATCAATTTATAATTTAAGAAATTTTTGTTTATACAAGTCCATGTGAGCGGTTCGCGTTGGCCATAGCGATCGGCATTCGTGTCCTATCTTAGGACAACCTGTCATTTTTTTACCGTATTTAATGTCAATTCGACTACAACATTGCTCCTTTTGAGTTTTATTTCTTTTTATTTGTTAATCTGGCAATAACCTTTATTTGTTTATTTATATGTCAAGATTCCCCATTAAAAATTATATTTGCTTTGTCAGTAAACTCATTCTTTTATTTATTTGTGTGTAAACATTTGCAATCCGCTTTACCCCTGACTTTTATTTAACACCGTGGATTCCTGCTTATCTTGGGGGCATGACAGGGTAAGTAACCTAAGCAGGTGGCGCCGAAATTTTATTATCCATCTTGGGTTTGTGTTTCTATCAACCCACTCCCTCGCCGACGAGCCGGCTGGCACCTGCATCGGTGCCAGAAATTTAGGTAACAATATATAAACAGTATCATAACCAAAACTACTTCTTTTCTTAGCTTACTTTCTATGTTTTACCTTTTTAATATGTTGTTTATTTTATATTTGTCATTTCTATACTACATAAAAAATAAATAAAGACACACAAGATCAGTTGTGGATATAATAAGGTTTAGGTTGGACAAACAATGCGTGCGGTCGGAACTAGGTTTAAAGAACACATAGCAAGTTATCGCTATGGTAAACTTGAATCATCCAGTGTTAGCAACAAATAAACGATACCGAACATAAGATTGATATATAAGCAAGATAAACAGCAAAAACATTAGTGAAAGCCATAAATTGTAAATGGATTTTAACTACTTTAATTGTTTAGCTATTTTTTGGCTAAATGCTTTAGACATTACATTTAATCTTTATTCAGTGTACCCATATCATTTTTTTTCTGTCAAGGTAGATTTTTAGAACTAAATTTCGAAGAACTCTTCTAAGATGTATTTAAACAATATTGCTACCAAATCATCTCAAAACCTCCCACTGTGCCCTGTCCGCCCCTTGCAGAAGAACTCCTGAATAATGTTTATACAAATGATGAAAATGTCATCTGCAAATAAGTAGGTAGTTTGTCATTGGAGAGAGCACTTGGCAGATTATCTATATTGTAATGTAATGTAATATTAGATTTGGAATTCATTATGTATTTACTTGTTACAGGATTTCAGTATTTGCATAAACTTAAAATATATAATTTATATTATTTTATAAATGAAAATTATGTTTTAATTAACATACAAACAAACATATAACACCTTACAAATGTTGATATTTCAAAATTTCAGTCCTTATTGTCAAGATAAATGTGATGTTTGGGAGGCTGTGTGCAATTCATCGTATATGTGTGTTCTGGTGCACATGACGATAAATAAAAAGTGATTTTATTATTGATTAGTTACGAAAAAATGATTGATTGATTTGGAGAAAAGATAAAATAAAATTTCTAGAAATTAAGAACGTATAATATAAAGAAATATTAAACGCAAGTTGATATAATTATCATCTCAAGAAATACTATTCGAAGAAATATTATTCAAAAGTTGATTTCAAGCTAAGGTGCAAAGATTGAGGAGGAGCTGTTGAAGAGGAAGATATAGAGGAATTGTTTCGAGAGATACTATTTGAAGATTGGTTTAAAGTTAAGGTGCAAAGGTTGAAGAGGAGCTGTTAAAGAAGATTTGATTCAAGGTCGGACTTTAATATTTATTTTTTTATTTGATTGCAAAATTTATCTATTTACATACACACCCCATATATAAAATTCAAGCTAGTAGGGATTGAAATAGGGTTTTGTCAAGATTTTGTAAATAGTATAAATTATATATAAATTATAAATATTCAACATTAATTGATATTTTTTTTATTATCAAACGCATGTTTGACAACCGGATTTACAAAATTAATACACCCTGAGAGAGTAATATTACAATATGCAGAAGGAATAATAACGGCCCCAGTACAGAGCCCCGCGGGACACCCGTGGTTATTTATCATCAATAAGGCAACATTCTACCTCATAATATTCACTGTTTCCATTCCATGGTTTTTCAGATATAACTTCAACAACGGATGAGTTCTTTCCCTCACCTCATATTAATTTAGTATCTGAAATATAAATCCATGCTTCACATACTCGAATGCCTTAGTTAAGTCGCAGTAGACCTTTTTTCCCTTTCCATGTATAACCTCAATTATCTTTTCATGTAATTCGGTTGTGACTATGACAATTGGCATTGATTTTCTGTACCTATGCTGGCTATTCAGAAAAAAAACGTGTTTTTGCTCTTGCTTTCAATCTTCGTTTAGGAATAATTTTGAAAAAAAATAAATTGTGAATATGCCATGGTCGTCCCTTTTTAGCATAGGAAATATTCCAGGATTGTTTAATAATACTTCAACTGTGCATGAATTTCAACTTTTAATACAACATATTTATTAATATTTTATAAAGCATAACTTTTCTACTTATCTGTAGAAGCGGGCACTAAATATAGGCCATAATCTAAAAGTTATTGGAAAAGTTTAAGCAGTCAAAACTAAAGTTTTATAAAGTTAATATAGCACCGACTAATATTTTTTGGTTTTATTATTCTTATTTAAATGATATAATTAAAAATACTTTTAGTAACTCTTTCTACTCGTAAATGAAATAAGTTTCTTCATATACAATCCTAAATCATTCAACATTTTTCATTTTCGCAAAAGCAATTTATATACATATTTTAGCGCCAGCATCTATGCATAGTAAGACCAAATTCATATTTGTATTAAGCCTTCATTGCGGATTAAAGGAGATGACTGCGAACTGAGATTCGATCTGCTCACTTGCTGGAAACATATCTATCTAGCCGAACAAATTAGAGAGGGTATCGACGAGTAATAGTATGGAATCCTATTGCAGCGAGGACTGCTTGTAAATTGCAACAGGTCAAGGCGGAAATTGGAGGCGGGTCGTTTTGATACGTATAGGGAATTGAGGCCGAGGGACTTCGATCTAAAGCAAGGGATTATAACCCAAAATGACATCGTTGATAGCCGCATAAGGGTCAAAATTAAAGCTACGTAGTTGTGGCTTGAATTGAATGATTTTATGTATTGTATATGTATATACAACGTGTGTATAAATTGTCGCAAAAGCTATACGCAGCGACATTCTTCCTTCGTTTCTGAATCTAAAATCTAAATGGTAAAATATGGTACTATGCTTCAGGAGCCACTTGAAAGTAACATACATTTGGCAACACTGTAGTCGCATACTACCGTAATGGTAGTTACAATACTTGTCAAAGTTGACAGACCAGAATTACAAATGACAAATTGGATAACACAAATGATACATAGGGAAAAGCAATAAGAAAGCTTATTATTAAAACAGAATTAGTAGTTTTGATTTTTCGAACGCTTCTCTTCTAATAAATTAGCGACACTATTACCTACGCATATGTTCAAATTGATATCTGTTTGTAAACACATTTGCAATCTACGAGGTATTGTCTGTATTACTTGTTCAAGCCTTTCCGGTGTAATTTCTAATACTGCCGCGTTAATTCGTCCTATAACTTCGTCAGCGTCTTGTGGAGGTGTTGCGTATACTTTCACTTTTATGAAACCCCAAACAAAAGAGTCTAAAGGATTTAGGTCGGGAGACCTTGCAGGCCATAAGATAGGACCACCGCGATCAATCCACCTGTTAGGAAAGTGTTCATCCAACCACTCTCTCACATTACCGAAAAAATGTGCCGGAGCTCCATCATGCATGTAAAACATGTTATGGCGTATATTCAATGGCATCTCGTCAATAACTTGTTCTAATACATTTAAATACCCGTTGGCATCAAGTCGATTTGGCAGATAGATTGGCCCAACGACACGGTGATTTTTTATACCAGCCAAACATTAACTGAAAACTTTCTTTGGTGACCGTATTCCGAAACGCATGAGGATTTTCATCTGCCCAATGGTGAAAATTATGGGTATTGAGTACACCATCTCTGGTAAACATAGACTCGTCGGTCCAAAGAACACCTCTAAAAAGTCGCCAATCTTCTTGAATCCTATTTAAGATACTATGACAAAAGTTTAAACGGTGTATGTTATCGTTTTCATAGAGCGCTGCACGTTAGTTATATGGTATGGAAAAGAAGGTTTTCACGTAGAACCAAATGAACGGTCTTATTACTGCGGATATTGAATGTGGAAGCCAATTGTCGAGTACGACGAGGGATCTTCAGTACTGAGTCTAGAATTTCCTCTTCCAATTGTAATGTACGCCGTTGTCTAGGTCGACCAGCGTTGGCATTTCTTTTCTTAAACGAACCAGTTTCACGTAGACGTTGGTCCAGCCGTCGAAATACGTTTCGCGTAGATGTCTCCGGTTTGGAAAACGTACGATATTCCTGTTCGCCATGTTAGCAATTTCTATTACAAAAACCGTATACCATATCCATATCGGCATATTCATTAAATGTAAAAACCATTGTAAATGAACAAAACAATAATACGAGAACGATAAAAACACTGAAACAGAAAACCTAATCAAGAGAATAGAAGTAATCATGAAAAAGAGCAGAGCTTGCATAAAATTGAACACTTCAGATTAATGTCAAAATTGACAGTAATGTTTGATTGAAATCAAATTAGAATACAGTCATTGCCCTACAAGGTTGCCAAATGTGTTTTTCATGAGAGGATGCTTATGAAGAAATGTTGAAAGCAGGCTCTGAAATCAAAAAGAAACTATTTACGAAAAAACAGGAATAAGAAATCGTCTAAATTCAAATTCAGCATTCTATACCGACAAATAACGAACACAAACGCTTATTAAGGAACTAAAAAACCGACTTCAAGAACCTCGTGAAGCCTTATGAAGCATAGTACAATATTTTACCATTTAGATTTTTGATTCAGAAACGAACAAAGTATGTCGCTACGTGTAGCTTTTGCGACAATTTATACACACGTTGTAATATATAATTGGAAAACAGAGCGTAAAGGTCCTAAAATCGCCTAATGAGGTAGTCCAGAAGTGAATATTATCCTATGCACAATAAAGATGTGTTATCGAAGAATCTATTGGTGAAATTTGAACATACGCATAGCAAGCAAAGGTTTATAAAATCATGAAAAGGCGAAACATTAAAAAACTTACTACTCGAAGTATGTGCCACCGTAAATGGTATTAAGTGCTTACTATTTTATGGTAATAGCTAGTGAGGGGCTCATTTAACCGACCCTAAACTATAGAATATTGGCAGTACCCGCTAGGCTGATCTGTGCATACTTAATAGAATGCACCCCACTGCGACGAGCAATAGCGAGTCTCGCCGTTTGTTGGTTGATATTTATTTCACATATAGTGGAACTGGAGACACAGCGCGTCGTCACATGCATATTGGGAAAATGCGGAGCATGTAGCCCTCATAAATTTTGCAAGGAGAACGGGGCTTAGTACCGCAGGATTACGTATTATTTTATTGATATTGAGGAAGGAACGTTTCGAACTTTATAATTCGAGATACAACTGAATTGCGTTCATACAAGGAATACAAGTAGGTAATTACGTTGTGTTTTATTGACTGCAAAGTAAAATCGATATTGTGTAGGGGAATTCTAACGATAACTTTGACAATAGGCATGAAAGACTTATTGTGCAGTGATTTATCATCGGAGAATGTTCGCTTTGTAATATACAGTATAGGCGGTCAATGATCAGGAACTGCATTTCATTAAATTTCTCTATCTATGTTTTTTTCTTTCACTATCTATTTAATTTTGTGTTAACTTTTGTTCTTTCTTTGGTTAGCTTTTGATGTGAAATTGGCAAACAGGGGGTTTGTTAACTAAATCATATTTTGTTTTAATACACGTTTTATAAATTGAACATTATAGGGTAACTTATGAGTTTATTTGAGCATTAAATGTTGCTTAATTAATAAAGTAAGCGGTATCAAACAAATAAGGTCCAGGTTGACCAAACTTGCATTTAAATTAATTAACTCCTTACTGCACCCTAAAAAGAAATGTGGTAAAATTACCCCAAAAATAGGAGGCAACTGGGCTACCTCCTATTTTTGGGGTAAATTTACACCTGTAGGGGATTTTTCACATACTTGTGGAATATTCCTTGAAAGTGTGGTAATTTTCCCTGGTAAATTTACACCTCTAAAGTGATATTCCCTAATGGAATGGAATAATTTCAGGTAGATTTACCACACCTTCAAGGAATATTCCACCAGTATGTGAAAATCCCCTATAGGTGTAAATTTACCCACTTTTTTTAATGTATAGATTAGAGTATAAACAAAAAATTAGAAATAATTGATTATTAGGTTGTTTTATTATTCAGAAATATTAAGTTTCAGTTATCTAATAACATGTTTATGTCATTTAGAACTTAGTGCAGATTCTCCACTTAATATATAATATAATATTAAATTTAATTTTAATAATTTCTGAAAGATATATTAATTAGTTGGATTACAGAGAGTTTACAAAAATTTCAATAAATTTTGCAAGAATAAGCAATGTTTTAAAAATGTTTTAAAACAATTTGGGAGAAAGGTCGATAAGAAAAGCCAATAGTTACTAAGAATTGGTTGTATTCATAATACAAAGATCTTGTTAAATGTAACCATAAAATAAATTTTGACTAACAAAATACATTAAAAAATCTTATATCAATTTGAGTTTGGATTTGGACGCTTTTTTTTATTTTTGTTGGCCCTGTTCAGGATATATTTTTAAAAAATACCTCTGCAGAACTTCTAATATGTTAGAAGCCTCTTTTACATACTGCAAATTGAAATTAAAATATGCCGGCCATCATTTCTTGTAATGCAGAACGAAATCAATCTGTTTGGTCTAGTAACTGTCTTTCTACATTAAAAAATGCGACTTCACATTTCCTAGAAAAGAAAAATAAATGTAAAAAAACCATCTGAAATAAATATATTTTTATTAATACCTTCTTCCAAGCATATTATTAACGGTGTATTTATCTTTCAATTTTTTTTCAAGTTTAGATTTTAATCCTGAAATAATTTTTAATAAATTAGCATTTAACAATATATAGTGCTCTGACGGCTATAATGCATTCTCCGTAACGGTTTTAATTTTTGATCAAGCGACACAATGTAATGCAATGTTAAAAAAAAACAATTTCACGTCACTTGTATTGTCCATATTGTGTTTTTACCAACATAAAGGGGTAATATTCCACGAAATATGTTATTTTTTCTGCTAACTAAGCAGTTTCCCCCAAGTGAGGAAAATTACTTTATTTTGAAGTTTTTTTCCAATCAAATCGGTTTTTGCAGGCAAAATTACAACCTAATTTGTGATAAACTGATGTTTTTACCTCTTTTTGGTGTAATTCTTACGTTATATTTCATATTTTTTCACACACCAGTGAGGTAAATTTACCATCATTTCGTAGAGTGTACTCCTTACTGCATGCTATTACAGCAAAGTTTATGTGTAATAGCAAATGAGTAAAATGTATCTATCACAGAAAGTGTCGCAAAGATAGCTCTTCTTAACGTATTGCTGTGTACTGATTGAATTAAATGAAAAATGGCAAAGAACCTGATATGTTAAAATGGAAAAGAAGAATAAAGATTAGCCTAGCTCAACGGATAAGATTTTAGAATAAACGCAAAAGAACTATTAACCTCAGAGTTACCCTCAGCAAATCAAAACTTGAATCTAACCACGAAAAATAAATTGGTGAGGAATGAAATCAGACTTTCTTAAATTACCCGAAAAATTGAAAAAAGTTTAAAAATAAAAAAAAGAACAGAATTTTCAAACCAATGGACGCTAATTAACAATCAATTTATTTACAAAATGGATTAAATTACAGATGTGGGCAGAAAAAAAAACCTTGAACTGAAGGGTTCTGGGCTAAAATAAAAAAACTTGCCACTTGACTCTAAATTAACATAGACATGCTATTTCCTATGCAAAACAAAAAATTGTTGTTTTGTTCAGGAAAGATTATCCAAAATACACAACGCTTTGAATTTCAATCCACGTGGCTTACAACATAAAAATCCACAAACGAAAAAAACTAAAAATAAATCCTTCCTAAACAAAAAAAAATAATGATACTGACATCACATAAACGTGCACACTTTAATATATTAACAATTATTACCTAAAGAATTCCTTGGTCGACTAAATAAAGACAAAAATTAAATGCAAAAAACAATAATACAAAATGGATTACAAAATGGCAACCAAGATTTAAAAATACGTCTACTCATGTCAATAGTCGAACAAGGAAGTCCTTAACAAAATTCTACAATTGTTTTTCTTACAAAAATCCCTCTCTCAAAATCATACAACGCGAACGTATAACAATACGAAAGATATTAAATAGAATACGCATTAAATCAGCACAAAGCAACCAATAGACAAATTAATGAATGGAATAATAAAAAAACTTAACACTAAATAAATAAAAATATACAATAAACTCTTTAACTAAACTATACAAAAAAAAACCAACAAAAATTTGTGAAAATTCTGGTAAAATGAAAAATCAGCTGTCGGAGAAATCAAAACAACCAAAAATATGCGACTTAAAATACACTCAGCGGAAATGGGTTGTCTAACCACAGCAATATATTCAGCATAAATAGCACGTTCAGTTATTAATCTGGCAGATTAAACATCTCTGAAGCCGTAATTATTAAAACGGCGACCAATGTGACGATCTGGCGAGAATAAGATTTCTAGTAATGGGTGTGAAGAATCTAAACTTAGCAGCATGCAAAAAAGAACCGCGGTCAGCAAGCATGATAAGCCTAATTAAGAGGGCAAAATTAGAGAGCGTCTTCTAGAGAAAAAGGGAATCACAATAGAACTCAAAAGGTCGCGGTGAAACAGGTATACCCCAACCCCAATCTAATCTAATCTAGTTACTTATTTCTTAATAGTTCTATGATCTGTTTTTTAGTCTGAAGCATGTGAAGGTTTCACAGAAACTGCGCCTGTAGTAATTAAATTTACAATTAACGTACTGCTTAATTGCCGTTTTAATTTATTCTTTGTCAAAAAAAACAAAATTCTAGTTGTTCAGAATTTAATCGCAATAAAATTCTCGATTAAATTAATGAGATTGCCCAGAATTCTCCATTAGATTAGAACGTTTATGTTCAATCTCAGGCAAGTAATTATTTCACACTAGAAAGAGATTTAGAATTCCATCTACCTAAAACAAATTCTGAGACGACGAACATCTTGCACGCCTTTCCTATTTTCGAAATTAGTCTCGTTTATATTTTACTACCGTTTGCTTTTATAGTAATCGTTCGTATAAATAAACGAAGCCAGTCAACCCCCGTACTTGTCGTCTCCCTATACTACCCAATGACACGAAATAAAATTGTTAGACATCGACCGTAATCTACTCCACCGCTGCGCGAAACGGCAGGTCGATTTGAGTGGCTAGTAATTCTACTCGCACTACACCCTCCTTGCGCTGTTATTACGCCGACGGAGAGGGGGGAGGGGGCGAGGTTGATCTCGTGTAAGGGTCCAATAAATATAATTGCCGTAATTGTTTTAAGTGCACTAAAACGCGGCGGATAATAGAAATTTCATTATTGCGTGTAATTCCCGTCTCATTCTCTGAAATCGATTGAGGCTCGTAAAGATATAAACGGGAACTAAACGATTTACAACGCTGTAAAGTTTATATCCAGTGTTCGTGTCGCTATGGCTTGTCTTTATTTCAATTGTTAGTGGTAATCAAGGTATAAAAGGGAAACAGTATTGCAATTTAATTTTGCTATCTATGTTGAAGTAATTATTTATTGGAGTGAATGGGTTACTTATTATGTATCTACTGGCAACGTAATAGCCGATGAACTAGCCAAGGAGGGCTCTAAGAGACACTTCATGGGTCCAGAGCCCGTTTGTGGGATTACTAAGGATTCCGCAAGAAGGGGGATCTGGACCTGGTTAGATAAAGAAAGTACAAAGAAATGGAGGTCGACTGAAGGTCAACTCCATACCAAAACGCTGATAGGGGATGGGGATGGTAGTTTCTCTGATAACCTACTCAAGCGCAGTAAGAACGAAGTTAAAACCACTTACGGGTTGGTAACTGGACACTGTCCTCTGAAAAAGCATCTATACAACAACAGGCCGTGTAAGCGACCGTGGTGTAGAGATGCGACCTACAGGAGGAAACGAGTTTACATTAATCTGCACATGCGAGGAACTAAAGGTACTCAGGCAGAAATATTTCGGGAGAGATCTATTGGGTCCTCGACGGTCCTCAAGTTCCACTGGCCAAAGATACTGGGCTTTATAGAGAACACAAGTTGCTCGAGTGGGAAATAAGAAATCAATAGTATGGTACAATGAAGCACCAAGCTCAAGTCCCGGACATCAAGTGCCCACTCTAACTTGAATGAATGATTGATTGAATGAATGTATCTACTGGCTCTCAACTGACAAGGGAACCTCGCGAACTGTAAATCGCAGATTTTGATGAAACTTTGTCAGTTTGTAGACTCCATGGAGTGTTACTCAAGGACGCTTTCCGTTGTTGCGGAACTTCAACTTTAGGGGTGCAAATTCACCCTTGCAATTTGGCCAAATTTGGTTTTTTCTGAATAACTTTTAAACGGTAAGAGATAGGAAAAAAAGTTCAATGGCGGACTTGTACCGTTTAGTGAGCCCTTTCGAATTGGTGTAAGATATTTATATATACATAACCGTGGAATGACGTATGTTGTGCTTATTTTATCGAATTTCAGAAATCGGTTATAATGGCCTTTTTTTGTGATCAATAGTCTATAGAAAGGTAATTTAAAAAGTTATACAGGGTGGCCCACAAAAATATCATTTTAGCATATTTTCATTAATTCTAATGGGATACTCTGTATATTGTTATGTGGCTGCATTCTATGCCGAAAATCAGTGTAAACTTATACTAGGCACTAAATAGTTATATGTGATAGTTTTCGAGTTATACGCGTTTGGATGCATGTAAGATTATATTATCAATGCAGCCACGTAACAATATACAGAGTATCTCATTAGATAAAGAAAATATGCTAAAATTTATATTTTTGTGGACACCCTGTATAACATTTTAACTTACCTTTCTATAGACTATTTGATCACAAAAATGGCCATTATAACCGATTTCTGAAATTCGATAAAATAAGAACAACATCCGTCATTCCACGTTTATTGGAACACCCTGTATATAAATATCTACACCAATCAAAAGGGCTCACTAAACGGTACAAGTCCGCCATTGAAACTTTTTTCCTATCTCTTGCCGTTTAAAAAATTTATTCAGAATAAACCAAATTTGGGACTAAATTGCATAGGTGAATTGCAACGCCCTAAAGATGAAGTTCCGCAGCAACGAAAGCGTCTTGAATAACACTCCAATGGAAGTCTACAAACTGACAAAGTTTCATCAAAATCTGCGACTTACAGTTCGCGAGGTTCCCTTGTTAGAACGGTAACGATTCTGCTGACAGGGCACGTCTGTCTAAGGAAGTACCTGTTTTGTACCATCAAACACAAAAGTCCTGGCTCAAGTTTGACATGAAATAGAGATAGAATCATTGGAGTTTCTTCAGTATTTCAATATTTCTCTCGTTAATGTTGAGTCAAGACTTTTGTCTTCCTATGGTACACTTCTCGCAGGAAAAATCGGGACACAGGCTTCCAGAATATAGGCTTACGTATTATATTCTGAAAGCTTCACTTACACCCAAAAAAATTAAATTGTTAACTGCTGGTGTTCCGATTTTTTCCGGTGAGAAGTGTACATAGACTAGGCGTCTTTTAAGGATGAACCTATATGCAACGACAAGGAAAAGACAGTCCACCACGTTGTTTTTTAATCTGTTGCATTGGAACGACAGAGATTGCAGGGACCAATCAATCAGACGGCTGCTGGGAGAAGGTTTACCACTTAAGCTCCTCAACCATAGCACAGTGTTACGCATGAAGAAACACCCCTAAGTGTTGGTCTTCGTATTTCTTGAGGAGAGGCCCAGTCGAATGACGTGTGTTTCTAATTCGTCCCAGGTGTCAAATCTGGAGATCTTGTTGGCAGTTCTTCTACAGCCCTAATTGCCTTACTCACCTGTCTTCTAACATTAAGGCAAGCTTCTTGGGATACTACCCGGGTGCAAAGGGCTGGAGCTCCATCCAGCTGATACCAAGAGCTTCTTCTCAATTTCAAAGGCAGCTTGTCAAGAAAATCTTCTACCACAGATCGTAATAGATTCATGTAATGTTCTGCCCTTAACGCGCCGTCATCAATGATGTAAGAGAACCTGTTATCCATCATAAGGCAAAAAAGATTTAAACCAAACCTGACCTGATAGTTTCTTTCTCGTATCGCATCCGGATTGACTGAAACCTGAGACAGCCTGTATAGTCTTAGTTTAACTGAACATAACATTTACATGACGATTGAAGGTCCATGCTCTTGTATGACACGTAATTTATTTCTATCAGTCTTTTGACGTCCGCTTGTCACATTTTTTGAAAGAGTCTGTATTTTAACTGCTCGTTATTTTGGACTTCTCAGGCCCCATCATATACCTTTCTGCTCAAAAGTTACTAAAATTTCTCTCCTGAGGAACATGTGGAGGGTTATTTGTCTTCGGAATAAAATTGATGCCGTTTGTGGCTAACCAGTCTCTTGTTCTTCTGGCGTAATGGCATTAGGCTATCAGACCAGATATTTCCCTGAATTTATTATACACCATCGTTTTCAACCTGAAAGCGCCTTTTTTCTAGAGAAAAGAAAAAGTGAAATTATTTGAAAAATGGGGGTGGGGAGTATTCCCTCCCTCATTATTAACTTCTTGCGAAGATATGTTACGTCATCTTTTGACCATGTAATAAATCGCTCCCAAATAACAAGCACTCAATGTGGGTGCTACGCTTTTGCCGCATAGCGTAGTGATAATATCTATGTGACTTTTCGAAGGTTCATGTTTAATTATAGATCTAATAAATCTTGATATGGATAAGATTATGTACGCGAAGACAGGTTACGTCATCTTTTGGACAATGTAATCTGCTGCAAATTCTGTTTAAAATGTTTTTTAGTATTTGTTAATATTTCGGAAATATTCCTAAATATTGAAAAATCGCGTAAACTTTGAAATGAGTTGCACCGCCCAAATTCGGCGTTTAGACAAAAAAAAAAAAAATGCGTAGACCTTCTATCATGGTACTTTTTCATTCTGCAGAGTTTTCATTTGACAGTTGCCTTGTAATATTACATCTTTAAATCAGAACATTAAAAAAATCTTTAAATTTCAGAATAATATAAAGTATAATATAACAGGATATCAAAGTTAAACAAAAAATTCAACGAAACAAAATATCCCATCGCTACTCATCCCCAGAAAGGCACCGCCGGAGAAAATCAACATGAAGATGCTCGAAGACGGGGGAGCAAGGCTCCCCATTATTAAGTTTAAACACGTCGACAAGCAATTAGGTCCCGCCAATTTCGCGGGCCGCATTTATCAAACGGGCTCCGAATACCACAGACAGCGGCAGCACCTTGATACGAACTCCAAACTCAAATAAATTAACAGTCACGGAACGCCATATTTACTAATTGAATTGCGAGTTAAGTTCGGTACGTTCAGCTTAGTGTTCGTCGCCTTGTAACGTCGGGCGGCCCCGTGGGGCGCCTTATTGCAAACACTTTTAAGGGTTTCGACGACAATTCCCCAAACCGCTTCGAGCTCGCTATCATTTCCCCACGATGTTAAGCGCACTTTGATATTCCTATTCGGCGAGTACCTATAAGAGAACAACTGCAACGTGAAAATGCAGATTTCGATGAAGCTATACAAATAAAATACCATCTTGCTGAATCGCCTAATAACGAACTCTAAAGATTTATCCGATTTCTATTTTTTTATAAATATCCCGGAATAATAACAGATATTGTATATTAAAATCCATTGAATGTGGTTAGTGAAAGTGTATATGAAGAAAACGTCCTTAGATTCACAAAAAAGTGTTTAATATATTTTAAGACAACATGTTTCGGCTATGGCAAGCATCCTTAGGTTTTAAAAACGTGAAATCGAAATTTCAAAATTAAAGAGTCAATTTTATAGATTGTATGGATACTATATTTTTAATAATTAATGAAATAGATTTAATTGAAGCATTTAAAAAATTAACATAATTAAAACATTGTACAATGTAAAATAAAATAGGATTGTCCAATAATGGTATACAGCCTGATCCAAGTTAAGTGCTTAATATTGCTATCTCCGTTAATATTGATGCTACGATGTTGGTTAAATTTAAAACTAAACTAGTTAGTTAACGTACATAAGATAGTAAAAACAATAGTTTGCTAGATAACTGTCAAAGTAATGTTTTTTTTTTTAATGGGGCGCCTGTATATTTTTCAAAAATTTAAAAGATAATATCATTTACAATATAAAAGATTAAATACACCACTATACCGAAATGAATAATAAAGAAATTATGATAAGTTAGATAAGATTTTATTATCATGTTATACACAAGAAAATTTATTTCATCAGCCCGGATGATGGTCTAGTGGCTTGCACGCTTGGTTATCAGTCGTGGATGCTTGGATAAACCTGTACATATATGGCTTTTGAAAAAGATGGTATATAAATAATCATCACCCAACAAAATATGGCCAATAATAAGTCCAGAGTTTAATTTATTGATAATTCAGACTTATATATTAAATAAATTTAAATTGTCAATATAATTAAGAGAGATGCATTTAATTCTTAGGTACTAATTGTGGATGTTCAGTGTCTTATATACTTGATAGCCACGCTGACCGTTAGGTTACTGTGGTACCTGTAGAAATGTTTAGCATTATGGTATAGAATGCACCATTTTAAATGCGCGGTTCCATCCAAAGTCAGTTACAGCAGCTTGTATGCCTAATAGAACTATTCTCTTGTTTCCAAACGGTCCGACGTTGAGGCACACTGCCTCAGCATTAACAGCCCCGTCTCATGGAGTAAACATTTCAGATTTGCTAGTTGGAACACTTTTACCGAAAATAATTGAACCCCATTCGTGTTACATGTTACAATGCATATTTTCTTAATATTTATAATATACAGAACTAAGTCCTACTTATTGTTTTCCATATTAGCAGCTGTACAATAAACATACCAATGTAGATGCAAGATATTCAAATAAATAAACTTCGGATAACTATTAATACAGTACAAAGATTTGCCACTTTTAATCTGTTCTTCTCTTGGTTTTAGGTATATATTGGAAAACATTAATGACTGTACAAGTTTCGCTTATTATCAAAGCTTTTTCAAGCATATAAATATAAAATGTTACACTTTTTACATTGTATACAAATGTTTTCAAAATTTATGGCCTAAAAACCAAGGGAAGAAATTGAAAATTATATACATGATCAAGAAATGAAACTTTAAAAAAAAGATTTGCAACGTTCTAAAATAAAATATTAAAAAGAAATAAAAAAGGTATCTTATAATATCAATTAAAAATATACTTCTAAATGTTAAAGAGAATAGAGATGCTTATAAGAAAACTAAATCAAAATTATTTATTACAATTAATTATTAGGTACTACATTTACTTATTATATTTCACCTTTTATTCGCATGTGTAAATTTACATTGTAGCGAAAAGAATTTAAAATAAAGAGTAAAAAAAAAAAAGAAAAACTGCATGGAACTGCCAAAAAGATTATGAATATTTTATTGTAAAAGAATAATAACAACGCCGGGGTGGAGAGAACAGGTATAGCGGCGAAGACGCTACATCATCAAATGCCGCACGACTGGTACTGAATGCTTGTGGTGTTTGGAAAGACCGATCAGGAGTGAAGAAGGGCGGTGGGTGTGGTTTCCCATCTTCACTGTCATGCATTCGGCAACTAAGACTAACTACTACTAACTAACTCAACTTTTGGGATATTTCCAATTTTGTGATTGAGTTACACTGTTTCAATAAAAATTATTAGCTGACAAGCATCAGATTTTAGTGGTTCCTAATATGATGTAAATACAAAGACGTAGTAGAAGTTATGCAATATGACCATCACAACGGTGTTCGAAAAACGCATCTCCTAATGGGATACCTTAAACAACAAAACTTTATTCAAAGAAATAGTATTCTTACTACAGCATTGAATGCAGCGTAAAATTATGACTAATATGATAATAGCCATGTTTAGACTAAATAAAATATTGTTTCCTAAATACACCTGTATATCAGCTTAGAATGATCGTATGTTTTTTGCATTGTTTGTTTCCATACCTAAGATATTTATCATTGAAATTTCAAGATAGCAAATTATGTAATTACATATAAAAAATTAATACCCAATTATTAGCGAGCAAAACATGTTAAATTTACCTGGCTATTAAATGCATCGAAAATAACAATAAAAAAAAACTAAAAACTATATTCTGAAACAGTAATCAAACATTTGAAACTAAATATGTTCTGATTTATTTATCTGTTGAATCGCATTAATACATAGGTATTACAAAAACCAAGAAGCTTCATTTATTCGGAGACATCCATGTCAACCGCTCCCTACAAAGAAATACCTGCTTAGTAACTGAACCAAAATAAAAATAGGTATATTTAGGAATCTGCTTTAATTCCCTTTTGTATTATTGTTTGAGTTTTATTCAGCAAGTAAGTGAGTATCTAATCATTTACATCTTAGAATTAAAATAATCAAAAGTTATTGATATTACGTTCAAAGTTCTTATTTCTTCGATACAAATTTTGTGTTAGAAAAAATTGGAACGAGTTACACATTAGGACTTTAATAAAAAATATGACTTTAATACGCATAGTTTACTGTAAATTGGTAAATTCAAACAATATCACATACTTGAACATCCATGCCTACAATACTAATAATTAAAGATTTCTCTATAACAAAAGCATACTAAGTAAAAAACTAGTAAAATTAATACTGAAAATAAGTATAGATAATTAGCAAAAATACAGAGTTTTTAGAAAAAATCATTTTATTATGAAACTAGAATTAGCATATTTTTAGCCATTTGCAAAAAGGTAATACTTCAAAACTATAAGAATAGTTACACCAAAGCCATATAAATCATGTTGCGCCTTCAATCTGTAGTAAAAAATACATGTCCATTTGAAAGAAAA